>VWZV01016816.1:366541-385086 GCA_013397155.1 Irena cyanogastra
TGCTGCTGCCGCTGCCTCCACCGCACCACGAAAGGATGAAGGCGGCGGCGGCGACGCGGGGCCACCGGAGCACGGTTGTCCTGCCCCTGCAGCAGGCGGATGGACCCGATGGGCCCTTGGCAGATTGGGCAGGCGGCAGCGGCGTCAGGGGCAGCCTGGGGCTGGATGCAGGCGTGGCAGAACACGTGTCCACAGGGCTCCACTTCCGCAGCAGGGCTCTGCAGGAAATCCACACAGATGTGGCAGATCCTGACAGCTCGTGGCGCTGATAGCTCTTGCCTGGCCTCTGCCATTGGTGCTCCTGCACTTGACTCCTCTCAGCTGCTGGCAGGACTCGAAGGCTTGGCTTCCTCTTGTGGCACTCAGAGGTTCCTCAACCTCTCGTGGCACTCAGAGGTTCCTTGGTCACTGGCAGCACTCAGAGGTTCCTCAGTCACTGGAAGGACTCAGAGGTTCCTCTTCACTCACTGGCAGGACTCAGAGGTTTGTCTTCACTCACTCGAGTAATTCAGAGGTTCCTCAGTCACTGGTAGGACTCAGAGGCTCCTCACTCACTGGAGTAATGCAGAGGTTCCTCGGTCACTGGCAGGACTCAGAGGCTCCTCACTCACTGGAGTAACTCAGAGATTCCTCGGTCACTGGCAGGACTCAGAGGCTCCTCACTCACTGGAGTAACTCAGAGATTCCTCGGTCACTGGCAGGACTTGGAGGCTCCTTAGTCCCTGGCAGCACTTGGAGATTCCTCCTTAGTCACTGGCAGGACTTGGAGGTTCCTCCTCAGTCACTGGCAGGACTTGGAGGTTCCTCACTCACTGGCAGGACTTGAAGGCTCCTCAGTCACTGTCAGCACTCGGAAGGTCTCAGACACTGGCAGCACTCAGGCTCCTCAGACACTGGCAGCACTCAGAAGCTCCTCGGCTGCTAGTGAGACACAGTCTGAGTGCTCTGGCACTGCCAACGCTGGTTAGTTACGCAAGTGGTGTCATAATGATCGCGAGTGGTGACATCACAGGGCTCTGAGGGACACACCCAGGAGCTCCCCCATCCCCACAGACAGATCCAAAGCCCACCTGGCAGTGGGTTGCACACCTCAGTGTCTGCCCAGCTCTCTTCCAGGCGGTCCCTGCTGGGCTGGGGCTGTGCCAGTCACACTGGCCAGGACCTGCTCTGCAGAGCTGCTTTCCATGGCGTGCCTGGGGCTGCACCTCCTCAGGGGGAGGACCCTGCTTGGCCCTTGGCTGAACTTCAGGAGGTTCCACCAGCCCATTTCTCCAGCTTGAGGTCCTTGTGGGTGCAGAGTCACCCTCTGGTGTCTGTCTCAGCAGCTCCTCCCACTGTAGGAAATTCAGCTAACTTGCTGAGGGTGCCCTGGGCCCCATTATTCAGGTCACTACCAAGAAGGAAGAGGACCGGTCCCAGTACTGACGCCTGGGCTACACTGCTGATGATCAGCCTCTATCTCAGCTTCATGGAGCTGATCAACACCTCTACCTAAAAACCAGTATCAACAGTAAAAACCACTTCTTCACAGGGCAGAGCTTATTTGCAAAGTTCTGCCTCCCTCAAGCCTCCTGCTTTCTCCAAACTCATGAGAAATATCTGGGTGATCATTTATCAGCCCCAGTAAGCATTTTCCCCTTCAAATACAGCAGCTCTGGAATACAGCATAGGATCTGTTGAATTGTTTGCCTCTTCCACCACTTTTCCTGAAATATACCTGAAATACACCTGAAATACACCTGAAATATACCTGTTATTTTCCTGAAAATACCATTGTAGCACTACACATTGATGCCACCTCTTGGAATTATTTTGTGCCCTCTGCAAAGAGACCGAGGTTGTTTGGCAGAGACTTTCCAGCACCAGGCACCTCCAGGGCCCTGCTGCTGCTGCCACCATAGTCCTGCTGCCAATGGAATGGAAGAGGCTGTGACAACAGCAGGCCACCCCAGCACAGTTATCCACCTGTGACTGGGGAGCTTGTGGTCACAGCTCAGTCTGCCCCCGAGGTTTCACCTCTCAGAGTGTTGTCTGTTTGCCCCACCTTTCCTATCACATGGTTGGAATTGGCCTAGTGCCAGCTTTTTGTGGCCTTTATGTGTAGGGCTTTTGAACTCTCCTTCAGCTCAAAGCCAAGCTCCCTGTTACACCTCATTAACCCCTTCTTTCCAAGTTGCCTTGTGCATCCTCCTAGTACCCACTGCAGGTGGTGGGGCACTGTCCCACTCCTCAGCTGTGGTGTCCCCATCACTATCTGCTTCCCCATCCCAGTCAGGACAGCTTTCTGTCGTGGCAGCCTTTCAAAGGACCAGTTAATCCTCATGAAAAGTCTTTTTAGCTGCCAGGGTCCACTCTCAGTTACACTGCAGATGCTTCTTCCCAGACCTGAGCAGCACCTTGGCCACCTAAGGACACAGTTTCACCTCCCCACCATGGCACAAAGGGTTCACCAGCTTTTCAGTGCATCAGCCACATGATCCCTGCACACAGCAACTTTCACTGGAGGAATTAGAAAAACCAGGAGTAGCTCCTTCCCAGGCTATGGGAGGAAGCCCCTGGGATGAGGATGCTGGAGCCCAGGACAAGCTGAGGATGACAGCAGAGGACACAGTGCGTCTATCCAGGGACACTGGGTACTGCCCCAGCAGCAGCCCTGGCATCTACTTGTCCCCAAGGCACAGCCACACTCCATCCACTATCCATCCTGGCTCCCAGCAGGTCTCTCTGCAGCCCTGACTCAGCAGAGGAAGACAGAGCCAGTCACCAATGGGATCTCAGAAGAGAAACTTGCTTGCAGGAGGCCCCCATCCCTGATGGGTTTGGAGACACCACCCCTTAGTGCTGGGAGCAGGGCCAGTGGGAGTGCTCAGGGAGCCCAAAATGAATTTACTGGTCCCAGTCCCAGGGCAGGAGGGGGACTGGAGCCTGGTGCAGCCCAGCAGAGGAAAGGCAGCTAAAAGGCTTTAGCACCAGCTGTCCCTGGGCGTTGCTGGCTCTCAAGCAAAGCCCCCACAGCTTCCCCTGTACCTTTGGTTGCCAGAGGCACCACAGGCCCTTTGGGCCAGCACATGCAGGAAAGCTCAGGGCACAACCAGGACCCCTATAAGCACTTTCCCTTCTCTTTACTGGGCTCCACAGTTCATCTTCCACATTCAAGGAGATTCCATCCCAACTGGGATCTCTTTGAATCATCATCTCCCTGCCATGCACGCCCAGACAAGCCACTCTCAGCACCACCCTCAGCTCCTGCCTGGCAGCAGCAGAGCACAGCCCCTGCCCAGACAGTCCAGCTGCCTCGGGCAGAAGGTGGGAGAGCAGCCACCACAAGAGCTTGGCAGAGTCAATCCCTTTGTTCCTCCCACCCGAGTCTCTTCTGGCAGTAGCCAGCAATGGATTAAAAGTTACCTGCAAGTCCCACCCCTGTGGTGTGCTGGCAGCAGCCAGGGCTCCCGGCCACTTCAGCTCCTCGAGTTCAGCTGGAGCAGCTTGTGCTGAGCTCCACAAGCCCGTGCAGAGGGAGTGTTTTACCCAAGCCCATGGCAGCCCAAGGAGTCCCCCCACCTGGCAGGAGGCCACAGGCAGCTTTCCTCAGCCCAGACTCTCCCAGTCCCTGCACAGCCTGTGCACGGGGCTGCGAGTGCTGCATGGCCAGGCACCAGAGCAGGCAGCTCCATCCTCCTTCCCACCCCAGCTCCCTTACACAGCTCAGGCTGCACTCTGCGCCCCCAGGACACCCCACAGACACAAGGGCTCTCTCCTAGAGATGCCAGGGGACAAAAGGCCAAACTCTTGCCAGAATACTCAGCTCCTTCCTGAGAAAGCAGCCTTGCTTCCATGCCAAGCTCTTCCTAACACCTGAACATCTCTGGGAACAGACTCTTCCTTTCAAGCCCAGCAAGAGCCCAAGGCAGCCTTGCTTCTGCCTCCCTCAGCTACCCACAATGAGTCAGAGGCATGTAACAGCGACAACTCCACCAGCTACTACTCCCAACCTGTGCCTGCCATGGAAGCAGAATTAAACTCTTTCAGACCAGAACAGTAATTGAATCAGTTTAATATACAGTCAGCATATTGTAAATGCACTTGAAACTTACAGTATTGCTAATAGACGTGGCCCTTGAGCCCAAGACCATCATTCTAGAAAGGCACAGAGAGGTAGGAGAGTTGGGGCATTTCCCCAAATTAGTTGGAAGTGAGAAGTTGCACATAAGACCTTCCTCCTGGAAGCACCAGATCACCAGAAATTTGTGCTCTTTGAGAGGACTGCTAATGTGCTGGGGTAAGTGCAGGCACTTGGAGTGACAGCCAAAGTCTCCTGCCGACCCTTATGTCAGGAAACTCTTGCTGGTTTTTGCATATACTAAAAGAAAAAAAAAGGGGGGGTGGCAGAGCAGAAGAGCCTAGCTCTGTGTGCATGAAGTGTTCTTGGTGAGGCAGGAGTGAGGGAGACATGTGACATTGCTTTTGCCTTTGGCTGGGACAAGTACTGTTATGTGCATTGCTTTGGACACCACAACCACCCCTGCAGTGAGTGAGAAGAAATGCACCATCCTCCAGTATTGCCACCACAGCTTCTTGCACCAGCAGGGCAAGAGCAAAGCTCTGGCCAGACCAAGCAGGTGGAGTGGGGACAATGGTGTCACCACGCATTTGGGTCATCCTCTGTGGCAGCTGAAGTGGCACCATGGTGGTAGGGAAAAGACTGGACACTTTTTGCTCTGCAGAAGGCACTGTTCACCAGGGTGGGTTGGTGTGTCTGGAGATGCTAGTTCTCAAATTTTGCATAAGGGTTCTCTTCCTTGAACAGGCCTAGAAGAGAGGAGAGATTTGTTCAGACAGCATCTCCCACACTGGTCACAGCCAGCAAGAAAACCAGTCCTGGGAAACAACTTTGTCATTTGAGCATCCTCAAGCCTCCCGGCTGCAGTTCTCTCAAAACAGCTGCTCTTAGTTGAGCAGTGCCCACAGTCAGCACTGTTTCACTCTCCTCTTCTGCACAGGAGGAGACATCCATTAAGAAGTTTGATGACAAACTCCTCTCCCAGGCAGTTCATGTACAGTCCAGGTAAAGCTGCCTGCCTAATCTTCCAGAGTGCTCCCTCTGAACGCCCCTTCTGTCAGACTGGACTTACAAGCAGAGAACTCAGACCCAAATTAAATTAAAACTGCTCTTAGACTTACTTCCCTGCTCCTGCATCGAGACTGGGAAACAGCAAGGCAGGGTATGGGTTAGCAATGAGCCATGCGCCACGCTGTTTGCTGCTTTCCCCAACGCTTTTGAAGAAGAACAGCCACAAAGGACAAGATTGCAAATTCTGGGGTCAGGCTGCAGCAGACAGCCCAGAGTACAGCTCTTCCACAGGCAGGTACTACCCCCACCAAGAGCTCCTTCAGGCACAGCTTTGCCTGCTCTTTCTTCCCCAAAGGAGCCAGCCCATCCAGAGGCTGTGGGATCTCCTGCCTAACCTGGACCTGCAACAGGCAGCAGCTGCAGGCAGAGGAGAGGTCTCTAGTTATCCCTACAGCTCCCCCAAAGCCAGGGACCACCAAATACAGCATGCATGAGCCCAACTGCTCCACAGTCAAACACTGGCAGAGCCCCCAGCAGCCTCAATGGGCAGGCTGGAGGGACCCTCCCCTGCACAGAACAACTGGCTGTTCCCTGCTTCCTTCCAAGCTGATGTTCCCCTCAGGTAGGTCAAGACCTGGCCCAGATCCATGAGACTCACCTGAGGGACAGTCCAGCCCCAGGAGGGAGGCTGTGCACTCCCATCCCCAGGGGACTGAGACACCTCCTGGGAAACTGCAGCCGGCACAGAGGACCAGTGTGATTGGGGTGGGATTGGTGCCTGCTCTGTACTCCTGCAGCTGTGGGCATTCTGATTCCTACCTGGCCCCACACTCCAGGCTGCTGGGGTGCTCACGGAAGGGTAACAGCATTATCATGGTGCTGTGTTTGGCAGCTTCTGCTTCTCCCCTTCAGTCAAGCTCCATCAGCTTCTCCTATATGGTAAGCTTGGAGGACACATTCTGGGGAACATTATACACTTCCACTTGTGTGGGCTCACACACCATGATCCCAGCATCTCTACACTTACTCTGAGCCAAGAGAAGCAGGGACCCTGTTTTCCCTGCTGGCCAGGTCTCATCTACAGCTGTAACCATGGCCAGGAGTGCAGTTACTGAGGCTGCTTCATCTAAAGCTTAGTTTGAATCACTCATGTCAGCACTGTACCGTATTTTCTTCGGATTTCATCATGCCGTGATTTCATCTCTGCTCTCCTGCGAGAAGCAAACAGAAATGCCACGAGTCAGTAACTGGTGATACAAAACGGAACAAGAAGAGCCAGAGCTCCTTGCTTGTTCCCAACCAAGGGAGCTCCAGGCTGGCAGGTTTGCTCAGCCTCCCACCTCCTGGAGGCTCTGGGGACCACCAGAGCCCACATGTCAGCAGCCCTCGGGGAGTTGCATACACAATACTTGTGATGCTATATCTACGAGTCACCCCAGCATGACTTTCCTAAGGAGGCTTGTGTATGAGCTAGGGCTGAAGCAGCCACTGACTGCACGTGTTGAGCCCCACATGCCTCCTGGCATCACATTTGATGGCACGGACAGGAGCCAAATCATTCTGCAGCCTCAGGGCCTGTGGTACAAACTCACCTCTCCTCCTGCCGCACCCGCCTCTTCTCCCGCTCCCTGGCTGCTCTCTCATCATCCTTGTCTGGCCTGGTAGACAGAAAAGCCCCTTAGTGCACTCAGCACTCAGCTCTGCAGCAGCACATGGCTGCATCTGAGCTGCTCCACACAATCAGGGGACCCCTTGATACTTGCTTTTTGCTCTTTTTCTTACAACAGCAGCAGCAGCAGCAGACCCCCAACATGATCAGAAGTGTTCCTCCCACCACGGACATTGCAATGATCAGGGCTTCAAAGTTCACTGAAGGATTGGACAAAAATGTGTTTAGCACACACAGACACAGCTGCCCGGAGTTACAATATAGGATCATTAATGTTGGGAAAGCACTTTAAGATCATCAAGTCCAACTGTTCCCCCAACATTGCCAGGTCTTCCAGTAAACCATGTCCCCAAGTGCAACAGCTCTGTGGTTTTTGAATGCTTCCAGGGCTGGTGACTCTACCATTGCCCTGCGCAGCCGGTTCCACTGTCTGACCACCCTCTGAGTGAAGAATCTTTTTCCTAATATCCAACCTAAACCTCCCCTGGTGCAACTTGAGGCCATTTCCTCTCATCCTACAGCCATTTTCTCTTGTCCTGTTTATGAACATATAACTACTGTCACCAGCAGCTTCAGTCACTGAGCTGGAGATGTGTAACCACCTGAGAAAGCAAATGGACATTGTTAGCTGTAGATATACCAAGTGTTGGTACCCACAAATAAACACCAGCTGAGTACATGTACCTGCTAACAGAAGTGCTCATTTACAGGCAATGAAGAAAGGCAAGGACAAGCACACTCAGGTCAAACTCCTTTGGCAGAAACAGAAGCAAAGCTATCTTAATCACTAACCCAGGTAAAAAGTAACCATCAAGGGAAAAAACCCAACAACTGAAGGCTTCAGGGCTAAGGAACAATCTCTGACAGGGAGGAATTACTGTCCATGGGAGCCAGCCTCAGAAATGATCTCTGAGGAGATGAACACTTAGAGGAGTCTGAAGTCTTTGAGCAAGAGATAAACTGAAACAAGATCTTTTGGGATTTATCAGTTTGGGGCTAGCAGTGCCATTCGGGCAGCTGAAGGCCAAGTCCTGCTGCCTGCACCTGACTGCCATGTCTCCCCAGGGCTAGGGGGATCTGCTTGCCCACACACAGAACAAAACCTGCTGGAACATGGTGAAGCAGCAGCCCTGAGCCCTGGTCCCTGCTCATCCTACTCAGCTCCCGCAGTAACGGCAGTAGAGACACCAGCCAAAACTGACACATCTAGATGCCAAGGATTTCAGGCAACAACAAAGAGAAGCTTCTTCCAAGTGTGATTCAGGCTGTTCAGAGACTTGAACCTGTGGAAATATTTGTTTAGGAGCCACTCTGCACACAATAGCCAGGTTACAGAAACCTCAGTGCACCTGAGCCTGCTCAGAGCACTTTTGAAGGTCATCTTTCACTAGACCAGACTGCTCACAGTCCTATCCAACCTGACCCTGAATGTTTCCAGGGATGGGGCATTCACCATCTCTGGGCAACCTGTGCCAGTGCCTCCTCACCCTCATTGTAAGAAACCTCTTCCTTTTATCTGTTCTAAATAGATCCTCTTTTAGGTACTCCAGCCCGAGCTGACTCCACCACTGAAATTGTTTTCAAAGCCTGCAGCAGCGTCAGTGCTTCTGAAACCCTTTTGGGGTTTCAGGATGAGCCTGGGGTTCAGCTTCCCCCTTCCCACACAGAGAGGTCTGTGGCAGAGCACCAGGCACTCCTCTAGCTGATGACAGAGGCTAAGTCACACACACCAAAAATGCAGACTCACGTAAGAGCTAATCTCTCACAGGACTAATCTCCTCTATAGCAAGTTTTTCAGTCTAAGGAATGTGTTCTTCTATAATGAAACCTTTTGTGAAGCTACTCACATCAAAACTAGTATTTCAAGGTCTTACAGAAGTTTCAGAAAAGCATACAACAGGGCTCACAAAGAGGAGGTTCTTCCTCTACAAGCATAAGAGCAGTTTGAACTCTTGTAGGCAGACAGGAGAGCCCAGCCTCGAGCACAAAAGATGACAGACAATGGCAATTCAGCTCCAGGCTCCTCATCAAGGGGGTGGGTGAGAGCAACCAGGCCCCAGCTTGCTTCCTTCCTGCTCCAGCCCCCAAAAGCTGGCTCCTGTCTGAGCATGAACATGCACTAAGCTTGGTCTAAACAAGGCATCAATTTTTCCAGAAATCCTCCAGAAAATAGAGCAGCAGGGAGGAGAGGCAGCTGTCCACCCAGAAAAGCTCCCAGAGGACGCCTGCATATGCAGGGGCAGTTTTAGAAGAGGTTTTTTCTCAAATGGGTAAGAGCTGAGCAGGACTACAGTACACTCAGCACTAGAAGCACACACAGGTTCCCAGAGAAGTCACCACACCTCTGGTTCCAGGAGCCCACCTGGGACAGTAGCCATGTGAAGAGCCAGAAGCGGTGCATGGAGTGATGTGCCAGGTGCAGAAGAGAGATCTTCTGGGATTCAGACTCCAGGAAGGGCTGCACAGGCCCACAGAGAACCTTCCACTCCTGTTGCCAGGTGCTAGCCACGTCTGGAGCCTCCATCACACCAAAGCATAAGGGATGTATTTTGGAGCAGCTAAATCCTCACGAGTCCTAATTGCCAGAAGGCAGGGAACTGTTCATACTCTGCTTCCCCGCCCACGCTACAGGAAGTTTGCAGAACCTTGACTGCCTTCAGCCTGTCATTGCTACACTGGCAGAGAGCTGGGGAGGCAGGGGAACCTCCCACCAGCAGCGAGCACTCACACAGCCATCACCTCAGGCTGGCACTCACCCCAGCAGACTCCCCAGCGCGCAGAGCGCAGCTCACACAGGTCGGCCGGGGGAAGGATTCTTCGAACTGGGTATTCCATGCATCTCCTGCTGCTGGCACACCACAGGCACTAGAACACAGGAACCAGGCAGCACAGCGTTACTGGTGCACTGCCAGTGACCCACGCTTTGCTTTGGAAGCCACAGCACGGGGCCACCTCTGCTGCCTCATGAGGACCAGATACCACCCAGCAGCAACAGGGTGCTCAGGAGGAAGAGCTGTGTCAGCACAGATCACACCAGGAGAGGCATGTGAGGGGAGTGCAGAACTCTAGAGCAAGTAAAGATGCTGAGAATCCTTCTCCTGGCTTAGAATTGTAGACTATCCTGAGCTGGAAGGGACTCATAAGGATTATTGAGCCAACTACTGGCCCTGCCCAGGACAGCCTTAAGAATCCCACTACGGCTTGCACAATTGATAACATAAATTCTTTGTGTTTATTTTTGGGAAAAGAAGAAAGTCTTATCATTTTTTAGAGACAAAGCACTCTACACACACAAAGCTGATGAGCAGAAGTGTGCGTGTACCCAGCTGCTACCAGACCATCTGCAGAGCTTTGTTCCTCTCCTGGTGGCTCCAACCCCAGCATTCAGTAGGGTTTGGTCAAACTGGTTCTGCCTTCATCAGCTGCAAGATCTGACTCAAGTTCAAGTTTGCTGATATCTGCGATAAGGCAGCGAGACTGGCAGGACACCAGTACACATCCTGCATCCACCCAGTGCCATGGCACAACTGGTGCAGAGGAACTTGACCAGCCAGCCCAGCCCACTCAGTCCCTTCTCCAAGCACGTCGCCCATCCATGAGGAAGCAGCTCAGCAATTCCATTACTCTAATCAAAAAGCACACAATAAAACCCACCCAGTTTCTAGCAACCTCCTTCCAGAGCACCAGAGAGGGATTGCCCTCTCACCCTCATAGGTGGGTGGAATTTGCAGCGTGTCTGGGACAAGGGCAGGGGACCAGCCACTGCTTCCAGGAAGGAAACTTTTTCAGGCATGATGAGAGGTTGGGAGTCTTACTGCTGCTACTCACAGTGACATTTTTCAGGCATTCTTCACAGCTCCTGTTCGTATACTGGTGACAATCTGCAGGAAGGAAAAAAGATACCTCAGGACTTTCAAGAGCTTCAGTGGTTTAAAACTCTGGGCTCCTCCAAGCCTGCTCCCACCCACCACTGGGCCAGCAGCAGTGCATGCTGCTGCTGCAAGAGCCACCAGCTTCAGCACGTGCTCCATGTCACGGTGGGAGGCCCAAATGCAAATGGAAGTTCATCTGCCTTGCTCTGCTGACAAAGCCCTAAGCTGTGAGTTCCTCTCTTGGGTTTTATTTCCCTAAAAGCCTGAGCATCTGCTATGGCAGTAGGGCAGCCAGGGGACACAGCTAGAGTCAGTCTGGAGGGACCCCACAAGGGTGAGGGCAAGCACTGGGTAGGTGATACAGTCCTGTAGCACCAGATGATGGAGCAGCTCAAGCAAACAAGCCCCAAACACAGAAGAAGCAGAGGAGCACATGGGGACACACAGAGCTACAGATCCTGCAGGAGGCCTCCTGCTGCACATGAGGGCCGTACCCTACCCCAGCCAGTTCACCCAAATCTTCCTTGAGCAGGACACAGTCCAGGCAATGGGAGAAGCACTGCAGCCAAAATCTGTGCTCATGTTCAGAACCTGTTTCCACCCCTATATGGCAGAGGAAGGCCAGAGGTTCTACAGACACAGGTGGCTCTCAGGACCACTGCCACCACAGATGATGGCAACCCCACGGGATGCATCCATCTGGGCAGGCGAATGGATAAGGTCTGAACCTGAACACAGGACAAGCTGGCCCAGTCCAGCCCTCATTCTGAGCTTAGCTACAGCTCCCATCAGTGCTCTTGGAAAATGTCTTACTACAGGATGTTCACCTGCAATTCATTGCTGTGCTTCCCCAGATCTTCAGGAAGGATGGTTTGCCAAGCCCTGAAGAATGAGCCATTTAAAACTGACTCCTGCTTAAGAGTCTAAGCAGCAGCCTGTTTGACAGTGGTTTAAAAGGAAAACTCAAACCAATTCGCCTGACCACTCACTGCTGGATGAATGATCACTGCTTTGCAGTGTCGTAATCAGGAAAAAAATCAATCCCAGAGGTGGTTGTTTTCCACTCTCACAATCAGCAAAGCTGGATTTTCTCCCTCCAGCTGGCAGGAACCCTCAGCTATGACCCACTGTCAGCAGTCACATGCTCTGTATAGCCTTCCAAACAACTGGGCAATTGATTAACATAGCTCAGATAAGGGTGTTTACACACCAGAGAGGCTGAGATTGCAGATTTTAAACACTCTGAAGCTGCATCTTCCCCATGTCTTCAACTGAGGCTGGAAAAGCACAACAGCAGCCTGTGCTGCTCCAGGACTGTTCTTTACCAGGAGTCACAAAACACCCTCCCACACCATAGCAGGCCAGTGGTGGGCAAAAGTAGATGTGGTTTTAACTGGGCTTTGCTTTCCCCCAGGGCATCCCCTTTCCTGGCATCCCTAGCTGGGGATCATCCTCCAAGTCATTAATTCAAAGGCACCCACTTACAGCCGTTTGGGAATGGGCTGCTTCAGGGACACCGCAGCCCTTCAGGATTTGGTTTGTCCAGGTGACCAGACAGCTCACATGGCACAGCACAGGAAGCACTGCACTCCTCAGGGAAAGACATAGGACAGCAGCTCTTGCCGTGCTAGAAGCCACCTGGGTAATGCTTTTGACAGCTGGCTACAGGAGGAGTGAAGTGAATGGAGAACAGCTCCTGGCTTGGAAGAGGGGGCAAACTTCTTAGGACACTCTGAAGGCAGTCATCCCCACCCTTTGCTACAGCTTCTTTTCTACCTGGTGCAGCACCTCTGGGGGCTATGCTGCATCCTCCACCCACTAAAGGGGAGCAGCTGGACACCCATCCATATCCGACAACACTCGTCTCCTTCCTGGTCTGAGGCTGCCCCAGCCACTCTCCTCACCCTCCAAAGGGCCATCAGCAGGAGCCCGGCTGCCCAGTGACTACCCCTGGTCAGGGAAAGTAAACAGGTCTCTCACCTGAGCCGTTATCATCACTAAATCATGGAATCACAGAACGGTTTGGGTAGGAACGGCTTTAAGCCCATCTTGTTCCACTCCCCCGCCACAGGCAGGGACACCTTCCTCTATCCCAGGTTGCTCTAAGCCCTGTCCAGCCGCGCCTTGGACACTTCCAGAGGTGGGGCAGCCACAGCTTCCCTGGGCATGGAAGTTCCATTGCAGTGGGAGCCGGAGAAGCGGCAAGCAAAGCTCCACTTCCAGCACCCACTCAACATTCCCGAACTCGACGGGACACACCAGGCTGCACTGGATCCCACCCTGCGGGACTCCCAGCGAGGGGACAGGGCCTTCCCTCCCAGCTCTCACTGCCCATTCTGAGTGGCCACAGCGCCCTGACCAGCGGCCACCCGCACCCGCTGGGTGCCGGCCTGCTTCCCGCACCGGACACTCCACATAAATGGGGTCCAAAGCAACTGCCCGGCCGGGATTTTGGGGTGCTGTGCGAGGAGCACCGGGCGCCCGGACCCCCCAGCCCCACGGTGGGGCCGCGGTCACCGCTTACCTCCGGCCACGTCCTGCGCGGCGACGGCGGCGGGCAGCAGGGCCAGGGCCAGGGCGCAGAGCCGGAGCGCCCGGGCCATGGCGGAGCGGGCCAGGACGCGCTAGGGGCGGCACCGCCGCTATGTAGGGCCGGCCGGGGGCGGGCCGGGGGCGGCCCTCGGAGGGGCAGCGGGGCTGCGAGGGCTGGGGGCGGCGGTGGAAGAGCTGTCGCGGGCGGAGAGACCCCCCCCGGGGCTCCCGGAGCCTACCGGGACCCCGCCGGCCTTTACCAGGCCCCGCGGCCGCCCGCAGCAGGGGGCCAGACCCCGCGGGAGTAGACGAGGAGGGGGAGAGAACCGGCCTTTCCACAAGCTCCCCGGATTAATCTCCCCGGATTAATCTCCCCGGAGACCCACCGCCTGCCCCGGAGCAAACCCACCCCAAAAGGTCCCGCATCCCTTCCCGCACGCGTTCATCAATCTTTATAGCACGGAAGCACGGTAATGGTAAAATACATATTAGTTCTCATGACACACCGCGACGTGATGAGGTAGTGGAGTTTTATTGAAGACTTCGGTATTGTTCGTGCTGCAGGAAAACAAACAGCCCGGCCCTGGAGAGAAGGACTTTGCTTCTGGGAGGCTTGGAGCCGTCCCTGAGGGATAAAGAACAGCTTTATCCCTGGGATGACCAAGGTACCACAGCATCTCAGGCTCTGAGACCCTCCCAGCCTCGTCTGGCGTCCCGGGTGAGTCACTGCAGCCACAGGGGCTCAAGGACACCTGGATCCATAGACAAGCAGAAACAGAGCAGCTTTGGCAAGTTTTCCTGTGACTGGAGATGTGTTAGTGTGGGTGTCAGTGCTCAGTTAATTTGTGTTGTACTCGAGCATGTAATGGATGTAAGAGCCTCATAAAAAAACCACACCTGGGTGTTCTGATTTGGCTGGGACATCTCATGTCCACGAATAAATATTTACACTTGTAATTCCAAGCTTTGCATCCCAACCTGGCACCTGGGTCAGCACAGGCCAGGCTTGAATTTTGTGACACACAGTGTGCTAGGAGCTCCCTCCTGGGCAAAGCCAAACACCCCTGGCCTCACACCCACATGTTTCAACATTCAAGACATGAGAAGCTGCATCAATATAAATGAGGATTTTCACATTGTGTAGGTCAGAGTGAACTGGGCGCTCCCCTGGCACCCCCAAATGCCTCCCTCGAGGTGCAGGCAGGAGCAGGCAGCCTGGCGCAGGCAATGGGATGGCAGGACGTGAGTTACCCTGGGACTGGCACTGTGGCCAGATCCTTCCTTAGGTTTAGGCTGAGGACTAAGTATTTGGTTTGGACTAAGCACTGCACGGGTGTTTCTCTGTGGGAAAGCTGGCTGGGGTTTGGAGGGCAGGTGGGGCGTGACGAGTGGTGTGAAGGTACCTGCGGGGGTGGGAGGCAGCTCTGCAGGGCAAAGCAGGGGTGCCAGGGAAGAGCTCTGGCTCAGAGAGTCACTGACACCAGCTTAGGGAGAAAGAAGAAAATATTTTAGATTGCCCTAAACAAAATGAAGGAGATAACTAATATTTTTCAGCAAAACCCCAAAGAAAGCAATCCCACAGCTTGAACAGTCACACTGGCCACCCCTGCCGCTGCCAGCTGCATCGTGGAGCTCATCATCCATCTGCTCAGAAAGCTTTGCTCTCCCTGCCGTGTTCTTGGTGTCCTTGAGAGCCAGATGGACTGGCTGCCGGTGACAGAGCTCCTCCAGGCTGGGAGCCTAAGTGGCCAAAGGCCCTCGGTCGGCTGAGCCACGAGATGTGGGAGCTGAGCCACGGGATGCGGGGGCTGAGCCGGGGTGTGTGTGACACAGAGGTGCGTTCCTTTCACCACCACAGGCGAGCGCTCTGGTGCCGGCAGCCGGCTCCCGCCTGTGGTTCCGATTTTGGCAGCTCCTCGGAAGAAACACGGGGCTCTTCACGTGTAATGGGGGCTTGGGCTGTCAAAGACATGGGACCTGTGCATTTGCTGCTCCAAAAGCAGCTGGTGCTTGAAGCTGGGCAGGCACTAATAATCACTCTGGTGGTTGCTGGCACAAGGGAGTCTCCCTGAAGCCCCCTCTGGGGCTGAGCGGTGCCCTGACACCAGAGTCACTGCTGGACGGTTTCCGAAGCAGGAGGAAGCATCAACAGAACCATTTCTGTTTGCAAAGCACTTCATTCCTTTCTCCTGGGTCTATCCATGAAGCAACACCTGGACTACAAATCATCCCAGTGGCATGGGCAGGGACCCAGGCAGCGGGAGCAGGCAAGAAGCTGACAGGAAAGTCAGGGGAGACCAGAACGCCACTCTGATCCCAGTGGCCTTTCCTCTCCCTCTCCTTATTTGTCTCTGAAGGGGATTTTCAAACCCTTCTAGATGGCCTCAAGTGGTTTCCAAGGCGATGGTGCTAGAGTCATCACTGCCATGGAAACCCTCTCTTTGGCATCATATAAATATTTCCCTTGAAGGAGGCTGGATGAGTGGGCGATACACTATTTTCTAGCACTCCCTGGCTGCAACAGGACAACCTCCAGGAGACGGGAGGGAGCTTGGGAGGTTAAAATTAGCTTGCCATGCTGGCCAGCAATGGAAAGAGGTGATTGCTGATGTTTCAGCCCGAAACCTGGGGTTATTTATGGCAGTGGGGTCCAAATTAAAAAGGTTTACTCTGTAGGGAGACAAAAATGAAAAAAATAAAAAGAGGGCGGGGGAAGTAAGCTGAAAACTTGTGCTTTTTTGCCATTTTTCAGAAAAACGTCTTAAAGTTTTCCCTTTAATCCCAAGCCCACGTACTCTTGGGTCAGTGCAGGCATATGGGGGTCTTGGAGTACTTCACCTTCTCCTGGGAGCATATTCAAGGCCGAGGTGTTTTGCTTTGCTTTTAATTATCTCCTTTCTGTCTCATCAACTCACCAACACCTTCACAAGGGCACAGGGAGTGTCTGCCTGCAGCCCTGAGTGTAGGCAGTGGAACAGGTAACCCCAAAACGCCCTCTGGTGCTGTGGTGTCCCCACACCGGGACTCCCTACAGTGCCAGCGGTTCTGCCATGGGCTGCAGCCCAGCAGCCCCTCCAGCCCTGCCCGCCCAGGTGCTCAGCCCTAGGGCACAGCTCTGGAGAGGCTGCCGGCATTCCCAGCGCTCTGCACGGCAGGGACACCACCCCAGCACGTGGCAGTCCCGCTGCCACCCACCACGCCAGCTCTCACCGGCCAGCAGCCAGGATGGATTTCTGAGCTGCCCTGGGAGCTCCCAGAGTGGAGGAGCCGGTGTTTTCATAAACAGAGACGTCTACCTTCGTCTCTGGGGCCAAGCTCCGAGCAGGGCGGGGGTGCCAGCCGCGCGATGGGATCTGGGACGAGGCTCGGCAGGGGCTGTCTCTGCCCAGGCTGCCGTAAACACCTCCTGTCCCCGAGCAGATGGCTCCTCTCACATCCACGCTCCAGGCAGATACCAAAGGGCTTTCCTGACAAATAAAGCACCGCCGCACGCAGGCCTGGAGCGCTTCTGGCTTTCCTGGAAGAAGGGGATGCTCCCTCCTTGTTCAACTGCCCAGGCTATTTTTAGAGCTGCATAGCAACCAGAGGATGGGGAGACACGGTGTCCCCCTGCCACTCTCTCACCTGCTGGCTGCTGGCTCTTGGCACGGGCTGGGGATGAGTGCAGGGTCCTGGCTGGACTGGAGGATAAGGGTTCCAACTGATGACCCCCCAGCACCACCCCAAAATGTCTCCCAGGAGGCAGAGAGCTGCTCCAAGACCCACTTGTTCTCCCCACTCCAGAAGGTGCTGCCAAGGAAGTCTGGAGACCAGCAAGGTCAGACCCCAGCACCTGCTTTCCTCTTTCTCCCTTTAGAAAAAATCCCACCCTAAATCCAGAGCAAACAATTAAAATGTTCCAGCTGCTGGCTCAGAGCAGCGGTCCCAGATAAAACCCCAAGGATCTGCCAGCTAAAAATAGCCTAAGCCCCATAAATTAAACAAAAGCTTTTTGTCGGGCTCTTGGAAAGTCAGTTCCAGTGCAGTTTTCTCTATGTAAGGTATAACTCTAAGCGAATTTGTTATTATTAGCCCTACCTCCCCCGTGTCACCGACCTTCCCAGCACCATTGCTTAGGAACAGGAATTCTACAGAGCCAGACTTCTTCCTCCTGGCAGCTCGTCTGCTGGAGTGGGATCCCACTTCAGCCACTTTCCTGCCTTTTTATATTAGTTTAAACCTTTTTTTTTCCCTTTTGAGCAACTGATTATTTGATACTAAGACATCCTATGTTTTGTAGGGCCACCCTCACTTAAGGCCTGTCTCAGACATCTGCTTAATTTTTATCCCTATCAGCTGTCTCGGGAGCTGTGGACCTTTAAATAAATTCCTGCCTGGAATGCAAAGGTATTGGGCAGCCCTTGGTGGATTCCGTTGCGAGCCAACATGCATTTAGGGGCTTGTCTCACCTCCTTTCTGTCATCAAGCCTATCAACAATATTTTCTCATATAATATTTTATATATATGTGATGTTAGACAGCCAATGACTTACAGCTTTCTGGGAATTTTCTCCTCCAAACCTTTAAACAGCTTCCAGCACCCCACTGCCTCAAGCACACGTGGCCAGCTCGTGAGGATGAGCTTTCTCCAATTCCCCTCCAATGCTTTTGCCCAGCACTCCGTGCTGGGTGTAAGGGGCACATCCAACACCCACTTTCCCATTCCAGATATTTAGGCTTTGTTGCTTTTTCTATGGGCTTTTGCAAAAGTATTTCACTTACTGCACCCAGAGCAGCTGCATCCCTTAGCCACTGAGATCCCTTGCTCCATCCTGGTGCTGGGCTTCGATTTTTTCTCTGCACTTGCCAGTAGTTCTGTGGCTGAGTAATCCAGCCCACATCTCCAAAAGGTGTGAGCAGGGTTGGCAGCTCAGAAAATCCACACCGCCTTTTTCAAGTGAAAGCATGATCTCCTTGCTGAGCTTTTCTCAGCTTTCCATCACTGCTGACTCCCAGCAGCAGGACTGGCTCTTCTGAAACCACCCAGCTAAGCTTCTCCTTGCTGAGTTTTGTGTGAGTTTCCACAGGTGCCACCCACCTGTCATCATGGGCCCCAAATTTTTTGGCTCTCTGCAATGTTTTTTAGGCTGATAGACCTTTCTGGACAGGATGTGAGGAAGAGGACACCTCGCCTGGTTCCTGCCCAAGGACTGGAGACAGCCTGAGTGCTCTGCAGCCGTATCCGCTCCACCCTCAGGACCATTCAAGGGTGTGTAGGAGGAAGGGCGAGGTTCCCATCCCACCATGTCCTTGGGTTTGTAACTGTGTTTGTAAACATGTCTTTACCTGCTCCCTCAGCAGGGCACAAAAAAACCCTCAACAACACGCTATTTTAAGTGAACTCAAACCAAAAAAAAAAAAA
>VWZV01016816.1:385107-419477 GCA_013397155.1 Irena cyanogastra
AAAAAAAAAAGAGTCAACTCTGAGGCTGTCATGTCTATATTTAGTTGGAACTTTTCTGTCCAGGATTCAGACTCTATTTGGAAACCCTGTGCTTTGGCATGCAGCCAAGCATCTCCGTTTTATACAGTAATCCCTCAGCATATGGCAAACGTTTCTCTTCTCCCAGTGACTGCGGCAGAGGCAGCCTGGCATGGAGGGCTTTAAGCTGCACCCAAGATAAGCTGTCTGGCTGAGGATTCGCATCGTAGACCCAGAAAGTCTTTTAATAGCAACATCTTCTTGGAAAAAAAAAACCACTTGGGGTGCCCTCTACCCCAGCCCCAGGGCCAGAAGTGCATTTTTGGGGTGCAGACCTTGGGACATTTCTACTAGCTGCTGGTCTGAGGTGATGGGGATGAAGATGTGGGACATGCCATGCCATGCCATCCCTGGCTGGTTCAGCTGTCAAGGTGGGAAACAGCTTCTGGTTTATTTTGCCTCTCCACTGAAAGTGTAATAAAAATTCCCATCCATTATTCTAAGATTTCATGTGCCAGGAGTTCTGGGATTGATACCAATGTTGCCCAGTGCATGGTGTAGCTCTCAGTATATGTTTTGTCCCAGATGGTATTTCAGTGTCAACAATTTTGTCCTGACAGTTTGCAGGTGTCTGACAGATGTCCAAGGAAACAGTATCCTCGTGAACCCTGGTCCTGCTCTCTCCTCTCCTCTCCTCTCCTCTCCTCTCCTCCCTTTCATATGAAACAAGTCTTGTGACAGCACCTCTCATGAAAACTTGAAACACCTCTCATGAAGGTAAACTGAGAGTAAATTTGCAGGTTCCTGAGTGCCACGCACATTTCCACACTCCGTGGCAGCTGTGGGATAGGGAGAGGCAGAAGCCAGATGAGAAAAGGTGATCACACAGTTATTTATACAGCCCTTCCAAATATTTGAGGCTCGTGACATGCGTGATGATGTATAACAAAAATATCTCCTTCAGAAACCTTCCAAGTTAAATCCCACATCCGTATTTTAATTCAGGAGTTCAAGGGATTTAAGGAAGTAAATACTCAGAGTGATTCTTATCGCTCGCAGTGAGGAGCTTTCCAGCCAGCCCTCACAGACAGTAGCCAGGGCTGGGGACAGACCTGCAACCCAGCACCACCACTCTGGGGAAGGGGAGCCTCAGTGGGGACAACAGGCTGGACCATCTGTGGGAATAACACAAAGGGCAGAGGATGCAAGGATCAGCATCTTTGATTTGGGGACCGCCCCCTATCTCCAGCAGAGGGGAGACTCACTGTCCCCTGCAGCCTTGTGCTCCACACTGCTCAACATAATAGGGTTCCTAATGAAGTTAGTTTAATTTTGCTCACTCAAGAGAGGCCAAATCATCTGAGGGAGCGCTGTGAGTTCTGCAGGGCCCAGGAGCTGGGGGTGGCATCAAACTCTCCCTGGGCAGGCCTGTCATGGCAAAGCTCAGTTCACACCAACATGCCGTGCTGGGACGACAAGCTCCATCCCAAGGCACCCATCTACAGGTCCCTTCCCCTGTTTGGAGAGTGGCAGAGTTCAGGGGACCCCCACGGACACCGTGGTGTTTGGTTCCCCTTGATCCCACAAGGTATCCCCAGCTCTGGTGAGAAAATCCTCGGAAGAGGCAGCAGAGCGTTCCTGCATGCCCAAATGTCTGCCGCAGCTGAGCCAAGCTTTACAGAGCCTTTTCAACACCCACCAGCGTGTTCCCTACAGCCCTGTGATTCATCGATAGCCACTTGACTCAGCTCTACCCTTTCATCATGCTTGAATGTGGCATTTCCCAAATCACATGGGCTTTTGCTGCTGTCGCTCCACACCTACAGGCCCAGCTGCTCCCTCCCAGACACGCTCTGCTCTGCATGGTGCCCTCCTGCACTAGGAGTGCCTGCTGCCTGGTGACACGTGCTGCCCTGAGATGACACGGGGGCTTGTCACAGCAGATTCTACCCACACAACCCTTCTTCCCACAGACAGGGATTTCCTTCTCACAGTTATTGCTTCACACAGCTGCCTGTGTCCCTTGGGGTGCAGCAATGCAGGACAAGAAGGATGGAGATTTGGATAAACCTCTTCATGGTTGAAAAGAAAACCTGTTCAGTCTTTTGATTAAAGATGCAGGATCCATGTGCACATTCCCAGGTAAGATGGGTGTCCGTGGGAACCAGGTACATCACCAGAAGTGACCCACAGCTGGATCAACACATCCCAAAAGATGCAATGAGTTTCCCAGGGGCTCTGTGCTGCAGTGAGGATTTTTGTTGCAATCCTGATTTTCTCGCTCTCATCCTGGGATGCTTGAGCTCGTGATGCCAAATGCTGCCCCAGCGTGTTTATTAGTGCTGATTGTAGAACCTTGGCAGTGGCGCTCACAATCAGGTCTGCAGAAATCCTGCTGGATCCGCTGCCTTCCAGACAGATGGGCCTTATTAAGAGGTGTCACACCACTAACAACATCTGACAGCTCCTGTGCTCCCTTCCCTGCTCTTCTCCTCACAATCTGCAGGTGAGGCAGCAGCCAGAGACGGAGACATGAGGCAGGATCCCTCTGTTTCCACACCTGCCCCGAGGGCACAGAGTTGGGGCTCTGCCTTTGCATGGATTCCTGCACCCCGAATTTGCTCCATGCTCCTCCCTTCCCCTCCTCTTCCTGCCTCTCTTCTTCACGATGCAGGCACCCAGCTGCACCCACGGGTGTGCAGTGAGGTGTCACTCCCAGCATTGGATGCTTGAGGTTGCAGATGATACATCAGTGTCTCTGTACAAGAGGGGCTTTTCCATATATTTTGTTACATTTGGGATTTTTTTTCACTAGGCTAAGAGAACCTGATGCTCTCTGCCAGTGGGTTCTGATGTCGTGATGCTGGGACACTATCATGGTCTAAGCTGTTGTGTTGTCACTGTGGCCATCTCAAGTCTAGAAGAGGCACTAAGTTGGCTGGAGGGATTCCATCCCTCTCTTATAAGGAAATTGTGACGGTTGTTCAGTCTGAGGAAGAGGAGGCTCCAGGGGGACCTTATGGTGGCTTTTCAGTACCTAAACAGTCTCCAAGAGAGCTGGAAAGGGACTTTGGACAAGGACAGGGCTAGGTGATAGGACAAGGCAGAATGGCTTTACATTGACAGAGGGCAGGGTTAGACCGGATTTGGGGAAGAAATTCTTCCCTCTGAGGATGGTGAGGCCCTGGCACCCGTTGCCAAGAGAAGATATGGATGCCCCCTCCTTGGAAGTGTTTCAGGCCAGTTTGGATAGGGCTTGGAGCAACCTGGTCCAGTGGAAGCTGTCTCCACCCGTGGGGATGAGATGTTGGAACTGGTGACTTTAAGGTCGCTTCAAACCCAAACCATTCAGCAATTCTATAATTCTGTGATCACCTTTTACCGGCTGTAGGTCACTCGAGGGGAAATAGGGCAGGAGTGACATTTCAAGTACCCATGGGTGTTCTGACTCGCCCCATAACACCACTCTCAGTCTCCCAGCTCCCTCCCTCCTGGGTTTCCCCAGTCTGTACTGAGTTCCTGGGCTCAGAGGTAGCCACAGCTTGTGAGGCTCCATGCTCTCAGCACCGAGTCCTTCTCCAGCCTGGGGCAGACGCCGCTTCGCCGAAATCCCTGACTCACACCATCCTTCCCTGACAGCAGGCTGGCTCTGCAATTAGAGCTGGGCTTGGGCAAGAGCCACACAGCCCTGGAGAGCTGCTGCTGGCTCTGCTATGCATGTTCCCTCCGACCGTGCTGCTGCAACTCTTGCTTGCTTCCTGTCCGCCCCATGGTTTCCCAGATCAGAATTATTTCACCCTCCAGAAAGCTGTCCTGCCTAGAAGTCATCCATGCAGGCTGTTCTCCAGGTGCAGAGGCAGGGATGGAGCCAGCTGGTGGCCAGCAGCCAAGCTGTTGTTACCCCTGTAATGCTCAGCACCCCAAGGCTTGGGAAAAGCCTGCTGGGGTGACACCAAGTTCTTTGGGAGAATCCACAATAGTGAAAGAGCAAGTGACTGCCCTGCTCTGCCACTGGCTCATCTCACTGCATGCAGGAGCCCCAGCACAACACCCAGGGACACCCACATCACCATGACTGGCAGCTAGGAAGGGGCCACTTCAGCCACATTGGCATCTCCTGGCTCTTCAGTCAGGTCCCTCTCAGGGGACATCCCATCCCTGCAGTGTTTTCTAATTTCCAACCTAATCTACCTCTCTCCAGGCTCACTGAGACTTAATATAACACTGGCAACCACCCATGAGCTCATCCTTCTCTCAGGGAGCAGAACTGCACAAAAAATCATGCTGGAAATTTCTTCTGGTTTTATGGGGTTTTTATCACCTTTCCTGTGGTCACTGAGGAATAACTGGGCTGTGAAGGGCTTCCCAAGCAGCTGTTTGTCTTTGGAGCAAGAGCTGGAACTGGGAGAGCCTGGGCTCATTTTAATTTTATCTTGACTGCAGTGCTCATTGCTCTGCAGTTCCCATTTGTAATCACACATTCAGTAAAATAATCAAGATATAATTGCTTGGGATTCCTTCTCTCCTACGTCACAGAGCCCAGGAGGGGAAGCAGTGCTACAACTGAGTCAGCAGCCAGCCTTGGCGTTGCCTTGGGCCAACATTTCAAGAGAAAATTAACCAGAGTTAAACCAAGGAGAGAGCTGATAAAAATCTCCCAAATCTGCCCAGGTGATGAAAAGACATTTTTAACCTCTCCTTTTTATGTCATACTGAAAAAAAGCATCTTCTTCCCTGTGAGTGCCCCCAGAATAAGGCTGGATCAGTGTCCATCCTTTGCAGAGGAATCCCCTTTGTGGGAACTGTGTGTCCAGGGTGCTCAGGGAAGGTTCAGCCCCTTCTCTGCTGATCCCTGCTGGGTCTGGGCTCTGCTAGGGGCAAGCAGTGAGAAAGAAGAAATGACTGAGTGTCAGAACAAGGAATCATAAGTGACTCGGGTTTAAGAAGAACAATTTTTGCCAGGCAAAATGTAATGGGTTTTTTGGACAGGGATAGAAACGGGGCTGCAGCTCCCATTAACCCATCACTTGCCTTAAAGTGGAGAGTGAGGCTTGAACAGACCTGGCCTTGAGGCACTGGGCTTGGCAGAGGTGTTATGCCAAGAGGAACCTGCAGAACACCTGTGGGGTGTTTGGTGGGTGGTGGGTCATCCCAGGGAGCCATTGGCAGAGCAGAGAGAATATTGGGGAACTGGCAGGGACCAGGGAGGCATTACAAATCCCCAGTGTGGCATCCCCATTCTGGCACCTTGTCCTTCCTGCTTCTCCAAACTGAGCTTTTCCTCTTGCATGTGCAGAGGGACCACTCAGAGGCTTCACAGCTCCTGCCAGCACCCCTGGCCCATGGTCACTGGCACCCAGCAAAGGGATCCTTCTCCTCCCCCAGGTGTGCAGCACCGTGGCTTGCATGGTCAGGGCCTTCAGACTCAGATATCAGTGCTAATCTCCTCCTCCCAAAGCCGACGCCGGTGTCCCACTAAGGGAATCAGTCTGGGGGGTGGTGAATCTGCTGCTTCAGCCCTTTGAGGGACTGGGAGTGTGTCAGGACACAGCACACAGATCTGCAAAGAGAGACATCATCACCAGGGCTTGTGCCTAACCATAATAATTTGGTCTTTCTACCCTTTTAATTTACTAATTAATCCCTGGAAGGGATACTTACTCGGATGCATCTGGGAGTGCTGAGAATTTCACCAAAAGCCCTGGCAGAGCATTAGCAAGTCAAAGCAGAGTGGAGGAGTCCAGCAACTCACTGGGCCAGCAGCTTCTCATGATTGAGCTGGAAAAAGCATTCTGCCTGGAAAAAATATTCATGCCCCACTCCTGCAGGGCCATTCCAATGGCTGGAAAATCTGCAAGAGCTTCTGGCCACCTGGAAAGCCCTGGGAGACTGCTGCTGGCTGGAAATGATGGGAGGAGGCAATAATGCATCCTGAGTGTGTTGCTCCTGTGAGGGCTGGGATCAGCCCTGAGCTGGGAAAGATGGCATGTGGTGGGAGTTTTCTTTTGGGAAAAGGGCTCTGTGCCTGCCAGCTGAGCCCTTGCAGGAGGAATTTCACCAGCCCTGGCCAGTTCTCTTCCTGCCCAGCCCAGAGACCACATGCCCTGGCACCCTGGATGCAGACAGCAATGGATGTCCAGCCAGGAGACTTCTTCATCCTCATCCTCCTCCTCCTCTCACCCATGTGTTTGGCAAACTGTTGCCTCCATGCAATAGCTGATAATGCTAAAACTAATTTTTAATGAATTTCCTACCCTGCCTCTCCCATGGATGCTGGGCTTTCCCTACATCCCACCAGCCCTGCACTGTGCCCTGAGGCCCTACTTCTCAATCCTCATCCTGGTCCCCAACCCAATCCCCATCCCTGGCATGGAGAAGCAAGCCAGACAGGATGAGGACAGGGCTGGGACACTCAGGGGAGAGGAAATGCCACCTGCTTTGGCTCAGGGCTGACACGGGTTACAGCTTCTGAGAGAGATGGCTGGCATGGATGGGAGCAGGGAGCTCAGGGTCCCTTCCCACTGCTCTGGAATGTGGGACTTCTCTGTGCTTCAGCACAGCCCGTCATCAGAGACCAGTCCGTTCTTTGGAGGGATGCTCCTCTTTCCCAGGCAAAGATGATCAGTACCACTGTCAAAAGTCAATGTTCGACTCAGAGGTCTTTTCCCACCTAAATGATTCCATGATTCTGCCTCCCCTAAAGCTGGTGTGGCTCCTGGCACTCCATCATTCTTAGCATCCCAGGCAAGAGCCCCAACCCATCTCTTTGGGCTCCCAGCCAGAAGAGAGGGAGGGAAGGTGAGTCTGCGGCTGGAGAGACCCCCTTGTAGAGCAGGAACATCATCGAGGACAGTGTACATCTGTGCAGTGTACACCCATGACTGTGGAACCTGCTCCTGTTTCTCTCAAGAAAGTTCAGTCCCAGCTGTCAGTCCCTTTCTCCTGCTTTTTTTGAAGTTGGAGAACTACGTGCATGGATCACGTCTCTAATTAATATAAATATAGCAAAACATAAATAATAGACATGCCTGAAATAGTGTCACTCCCAAGCAGGCAGGCAGACGCGTCATGGAAAGAAAATAAAAACGCTTTTTATCTGTTTTGGCAATTTTTGTTTGTTTGTTTTTGGTGGTTTGTTCTGTTCCTGAGGAAAGAGCAACCTTTGCCATGGGTGAAACTCTTTGAAAGTGAGAGACGGAGGTGTGGGGGGAGGGAAGGCCCAAGGAAGAGTGAAATGGGGACTAGGATGGGGATAGAGACAGAGACGGGGACAAGGATGGGATGAAAGTATGGATGGGGACGGGGACCGGCACGGGGACTGGGACATGAACGAGAATGAAGATGGGGACTTGGGAGGGGATGGGGATAAGGATGGGCTTAGGGCTGGGGATGGAGATAGGCACGGGGACAAGGACAGGGAGCGTCGGGGCTGCGGGGCAGTGTGCGTGGTCACCGGGAAGTGAGGAAAACCCTGCGGCTGTGGGGAGGTGGGAATTCATCACGGATGAGTTTGATCGTGGAAACACGTCTCCCGCCTCCCCCGCAGCCGGCTGCTCCCGCCCCGCTGCTTCCCGGCGCTGCCCCGGGCCCGGAGAGAGACGGGGGCGCGGTTGGAGCCGCCGGGCTCTTCCCTCCAACTCCTCCTCCTCCTCCTNCTCACCCCTTTCGGTCATGGGCAAACCCCGCGATCCACGCGGGATCCCCCACCCCACACGGGACCGGCTCGGCAGCGCACGTCGATCCCCGTCTGCTGCCCTCGGAGTCCGCGACCCTCCCCCGGGCCAAACCCGAGCGGTTTGGGGAGCGCTGAAGGAGTGGGGCAGCGCTGGGGTTGGGGAATCGGGGTTCCCAGGCGCGCCGCCCCACTCCTGAGAAAAGCTTCCTGAAGGGTGGAGAGGGGGCGGCATACCCTTGTCCGCAGGGTGAGGAGGAAGGCAACCAGCCCCTACAGCAGCCCAGGGGGCTACACCACCCTACACCACCTTCACTGGTGTCTCAGCGTGTGTTGGTTCTCAGCCTGGCTGTAAAACCACCCGTCCTTTGGCTGGGCAGAGCAGCCCAATCCAGGTGTTCCTGTGTGTTGCCAGGCTGGAAAAGCTCGTTAGTGCCTTTCTTGTTAAGTAAAAATTGCCGGAGCCGTTGGCTTTGGAAGGCAGGAGGGCTGAGGCGGTGCTGGTGTGGCTGGCCCGTGGAAGGGGGCTGGATGTGACTTGTTCTGCAGGCTGTGTTGGGGATGAAAGGGGAGAAGGCATTTGAGAACTATCAGGAAGCAGCTTTATCCTACACAAGGTGTGGCCATAACCTATGGAACTTGTGGCCACAGGATTCCTGCAGGGAGAGAGAGCCAGGGCTTCCGTCTGACAGGTTTGTTGGTGTCCTGAAGTCCTGGGCTTACCTGTGCAGGATGATGGAGGTGGGATCCTGGGGAGGATCCCAGTCCTTAGGCTGCAGGCCCAGTATTTGCTTCCCTGTCTGGTATGGGAAAGGGCTTTTCTGTGAGACAAGCTCTGGTTTGACTGGGACCTGCAGGGGCGGTGGCAAGGGGAAGGGTCGTGCTCTGAAAGCATCCTAGCTCAGATCCAGTCTGCTCTGAACTCAGCCAGCAAAATTGTTCTCTAAAAATCCAAGAGCAGTAAGTCAGGAAGTTGTTGGTGTCTCTGGAGTATGAGCTGAGCTGTCCTGGCCCTGGTGGGTGGGCGAGTTCCAAGGGAGGCTGTGCTGGGTCCACGCTGTCACAAGGTTGAGCCAAGCTTTCCCAGCATCCAGCTGGGAGTTGGTACAGCCACAGCACAGCCTTGGGGCTGGAGGGCTGGCTACGATGACCTCTCCGTGTGTCACTGTGGGGGAGAGCACGGATGCTCTGGGCACCTCTGCCAGCCAGGAGGGTGCTCAGTATCTAAAGCGAAGTTGGTGTGAGGTACCCGGACAGTGTGCCTTGCTCTGTGTGGGTGGGTGGTCAAAGGGTGAGGGGAATGTAGACAGCAACAGGTTTGGAGAATGGAAAAAGCCAATCCTGAGTGTCCTCTTGGGCTGGCAAAATGCAGAAAAGCGCCTTCTCCCATCGCTGTAGAAAATAGTTTGAGCGTGACTTGGTTGGGGTTTGTTTGCTGCAGTGGGACAGGAGGGATTTATACTCCACCCACCGCCTCAGGGGCCTCTCCCCATCCAACACAAAAATAGGCTGATCTTTCCAAAAGATGGTGAGGGAGGCCTGGAAAATGCCATTCCTGCAGGGATCTGCCATGCTTCTGCCCCAAGAGATGTGGCACGTGACTGTGGCTTCTGCAGGCCCGGGCAGGGAAGCAGGGAAGAGCCCAGCATCGTGCTGTGTGCTGTATCCCACTGCTGCCAGGGAGCCACAGCCTCTGCACTTGTGTGTGTGTGTGTGCTCAGCAGGAGTGCTGCCTCCTCGTGCCACCTCCTGCAGCTCAAGGAGCCCATGGCTTTCCTTCCCAAAGGGCATCTGGAGCAGAAATCTCCTGTGGGGCAGGTGCTGCAGCCCCATCCACACCTTCCTGTGAAGCCGACCGGAGGCTGGAGGCTCTGCCAGCCCATTGTCTCTGGTTCTGTGCCCCAGCGTGGGCAGAGTTAGGTCTCCATCAGCAGCTGTGGTCCTGGGGGACCAGGCAGGTGGCAGTGGGATGAGGCTTCCCAATGCCACAGTGACCCCCAGAGCACTGTGCTGTGGGATGGAGGAGCTGGGTCCTCCATCCAGCAGCACTGGGCAGCCAGCGCCTGGGGGCTGGTGAAAAGGCTCCAGGCAGGAATGTCTGGCTGGAAAAACAGCTCCTCTGCCATCTCATTACTACTTCCGGGATTCCCCATCCCTGAACACTGGGTGTGCCCACGGACAACCCTTTCTTAGGGGTATGGATGTGTTCCACTGCCTCTGGCTTGGTCCTGCCACATGTCCAGGCTCCACTTACTCCATCGGGAGCTGGCCCATGGCTAACTCCTGCCTGGCATTTCCCTTGCTGATGTGCTTCAGGCCCTACATGGCTAGGCCCTGGCTGCTGTGCAGCTGCACCCATCGATGCTCCCAACAGCACCTCCTTCATCACTGGAGCTGGCAGGGTGTTCCGTGCAGCTTCCCAAGAGCTGCTTATTCCCCCAGGAAGTTTTGGGAGGCCCCAAGGTCCCCCCTGTCCCTGAGTCAGCCACAGCGGTGCCCACGCTCACGGCTGGGCACGGAGCACAGAGGGGGAGAGGGTGAGCAGAGCCCAGTCCCGGTGAGCAGAGCCCTCAGGCAGGGTAATCCGGTGTTATTTGTAACACTAGAAGGGAGCTATTTTTAGCAAGAGGCAAATTTGATTTAATAGAACATAATTTGCCGCTGACAATTCAAAGGGCGGCCAAACGAGGAGCAGCTGGATTCCTGAGGAGGCTTTTTCCCTGCCCTTCCTGAAATCCCAGGCTGACATGCCAGGAGTGGTGTTCGTTATTCCAGCGATTGCTGGGGGAAAGCCCCTTGGAATGGCCCAATTAGCTGTGCTTTGCTTTCCTTCTGGTGCTCCGTGCTGCCCTGTCACCCAGCCCCATCACCCGCCGTCAAAAGAAGCCAGGGATATTTTTGCTGCCCTCTGTCATGGGAGGGCTCAATGCCCCCAAACTTCTCTGGGGAGCTGGAGCCAGCTGAGTCCCCCCCCTTTGCCTTTTCATCTAGCTACTTCTGCTCTCTCAGCCTCTTCTTGAATAAATTCAGGATAAAAGGTTCTGATCAAATCAAACTGCTTGTTTGCCAGGAAACATGAAGTCCGTGTGCATTTCTGGGCATTTCTGAGTTCTTCTGAACCAGCTCAGAAGTACTTTGGGGCAAACCCATCATCCAGGATAGGAGCAAACACCATCTTGCTTGTGCTTTCATCAAGATGAAGATCCCCACAAAACCAATGCCAGTGTGGGAAGACATTGGGTAGTTCTTCCCTAGCCACACCACTGTTGTGGTGGTAAACAAAGAGCTGCCAGGATGAGCTGGGATGAGTGTGGGCATGCTTTTTACAGCAGTTGAGGGAGAAGTTGATGATGCAGCGCATGAGTGTGCTGAGAGCAGGGCAGGAAAGCCACAATCTTTGTCAATGTGGACAAAGCTGCCGGGATGAGCTGGGATAGTCACAGGCTGGAGGCGAGTTGCCATGGGGCTGCAGGGCCCCAGAGAGGGTGGGAAGGTGAGATTTCCCCAGGGTTGTGCACCAGGAGTGCCCCAGGGCAGAGCAGTGAGGCACTGCTCCCTGTCCTGGGACAGCCCCTGAGCAGGAGCAGCATCCCCAAGCCCCAGAGCCCTCCAGGCAGCCTCAGAAACAGCCAAGAAGTCCCAGGCCATGGAGGGGTGGAATAAGACCCTGGTGATGTTGTCCTGCTGGGAGGAAAGGACTGAACAGGACTAAGGAGGGTTGTGACATTTGACTCTAGCAGATGCTGGGCCAGGGTTTGGTGGGCTCCTCTCTCAGTGCAGTCACTCGTTGCAGCTGGAAAAGCCCTTGGCAGCCATTCAAGCAGGTGGTCAGCCCTGTGCTGTTTGCTCAGGGCTCACCATCCTCCCCACAGCCCCAAAGAGGGTTTGCTCCTTCCTCTGCCAACACCAGGCTTTGCCCCTGGGACCATCTCTTGCCCTAGAGCATTTTCAGCAGCCAAATATAGAGCCAAAATAGCCTTAGTACAGAAATGTGGGCAAAGTCCTCAGGGGGGGTTAAAGGACTGTTCCTGGTGCACTCCCATATGTGAATATCCCTAGGGACTCTGTGTGGGGCTGGTGTGACATGTGGGACCCGACAGCTCCCCCAAATTACTTGTTCATCTTAATCAAAGATGTTTTCCTGTGAATGGAAAGGTGCAGCCAGCTGGGGGATGTGGGTGCTCCCCACGCATCATCCCAAGTCCTGTGGTCTTTCCCAGCTCATCCTTGCTCTGCTTTCTCCAGTCCCTCAGCTTAGGCTGGTGGAAACTGGGAGCCAACATTTAGCAGGGAAACAGCCCTAAAATGGAGATCAAACTCCTTGGAGAGCAACCACCTCCTCCAAATGCTGCCCTTTGCCTGATGACCAATTTGGTTAAATGAAAAAGACTAATAAATTTTGAAGCCTATGAACAGGTGGGCTGGAGAGTGCCCTTTGGTCAAGGTTTTTCTGTGGCACAGGTTTTTCCCTTGCATCCAGTTTTGCCTGTTGATTTTCATTTATAGTGATTCTCTGGAAGCAAACACCAGCTTCAAAGGTGTGGGAGTAAGCTGGAAGTTTCTACTCTCTTGTATTCCCTGCCTGCAGTTTTTGCATCTTCTTTAAATAATCGTGCCCTTCGTTCTGCTCCCCGTGCTGGGCTCCCTTGGGAAGTGCTGGGGGTGACGAGTTCCTTTCCCTGCCCAAGGTATTCGTCAGCCACATCCTCTGGCTAGTGAGAGTTGTGACAGTTGTGGATGCATCAGGCTGGCTCGGTGGCAGAGGAGCTTCCCCAGAGATACCAAGCCCTGAGAATGCTCACACGGCGAGGGGCTCTGTGCTCCTCCTTGTGCTCACCCCCGTTTCATTGCAGCCCACACACTCTGCTCCCTGTTTTCTGGAGTACAGATTCCCCACATCTCCAGTGGGGCAGAGCACCCTGGCACCCCATTTCCCCTGCCCCACAGACCCCCACTACTGAAGGCGACTGTCCCCTGGGACAGCAGGACCCCATCTCTGCCTCCCGCTGACCTCCTCCTCTCTTTATGTCCCCTCCAGGGGGAAAAGTGCTGACCAGGTGTCCTGAAGCTCTGGGGCTGGCTTCTCACAGGCTCACTGCAACGATGCCAGCAGTCCCACAGCCCTCCGTGCCCCTCGCCATGCCAATGTGACCGAGCGCTCCCTGGGACCCGTGGCACCGAGGCTGGCACGGACAGAGCACACAGAGGTGGCCCCTGCCACTGCATCCCTGCTGTGCCCAAAGATGAGCGATGGCACGTGGATCTCGCTCAGCCCCGCTGAGTTCGCCCAGCTCCAGCAGTACACGGACTGTGAGTACCCTGGGGTGAGAAGAGCGGGTTGGATGAGCTAAAAAGTCCTGTTGATCTGTGCTGGACTGGTGTCCTACCTTTCCTTAGTGTCCTCCTGGAAAACCAGGCGATTCCTTAGATTTTTGGAGAAGTCCCTGACCCCTCACCCTGGCTGGTTGGGGTCCCCCTGCCTGCCTGGCCAGGAGGATTTAGCTGAGCTCTGGGGGCCGGACACGTGAGCGCAGCTCAGGCCGTCTGAAGGCGGCGGCTCCCACGTTCCCCGGCAGAGTGAAATGCCAAGCAGGAAAGCAGGCTGGCTCTTCCGAAGCACACGGAGCCACTCCACGGTGCGCTTTGGGCTGCCAGCCCTCTGCGGTAATTTTCCTTAGTGCCTTTGCAGAGCAGCGCTCTGCTGCAGCTCCTGCCGAGGAGAAAAGGAGGTTTGCAGCAGCACCCAAGGGGTCCTGGAGCTGGGAGAAGCTGGAGAGAGAGCCTGGGTGAAGCCCAGGGGTCCAAACCCAGGTCCTTGATATCCTGCCTCCAGAGAGCTGGAGTGTGTGCGTGCTTTTTACAGCAGTTGATGGAGAAGTGGTGCAGCTCATGCAGGTGCTGAGGGCGGGGCAGGGTGGGGCAGGAAAGGCACAGAATGAAGGGAGAAGGGATGTAAAATCACAAGGGTGTTGTTTGCAGAATTGGTATCGCCCTGAGGTGAGCAAGCTGGATGGGAGATGACTGAGAGCCAAAGGGGCCACGGTGACCTCTCTGAGGCTGTCCTTGGGGACACTGTACAGCAAAAGGGTGACACTGGCAGCAAGTTCCTCACGTTCCCCAGGGGGGCCATCCTCCTGCCCACCAGCCAGAGACCTCAGGCAGAGGTGTGTGTGCAGTATCACTCTCTGCATCTCATTCTGCCTCTCTGGAGGATGGTGGGCTTTGCTTTCCTGAATCCCAGACCATAAAACACCATCTGTAACGCTGGACTCAGAACACTGATGGCATCTTAGTTTCACTAAACAAAGTGGGCCAGCAAGGCTGCAGCAGGGGCAGCTGCCTTCTGTCCTGTAGGATGGCTCAGCACCAGGCTGGGGAATGGGCTTTGGGGGCCAGGATCCCTCTCCTTGAGTGTCCTGACATCCCAGACAGCTGTGGTCCAGTGCCAAGTTCTGTCCCCAGCAGAGGGCTGGGGGGATCAGAGCAGCTCAACCCCGACATGGAGAAGAATTTCACAGTAATTAACAAGGCTGGTGTGTCTGAGAACCTTTTAAATGCACATGCCCAGAGGTGTGTGTGAAGGTGAGGGCTGAATGTTCACTCACCTTGATCCTTTTTTTTTGCTTTTCCCTTTTTTCTGTATTTTGAAATGATGAATGTCCCTCCAGACACTCCAGCCTTAAGGACACTCAGCCAGGGGAAGTCTTTACTACTTGCTTGGAAGTTTGCATGGACCAATCCAGTGCTAGGACAAGAAGGAATGGCCACAAGCTACACTAGGGGAGGTTCAGATTGGATATTCAGGAAAATTTCTTCCCCGAAAGGGTAGTCAAGCACTGAAACAGTGGTGAAGTCACCATCCCTGGAGATATTTAAAAGCCATGGAGATGTGGGACATTTCTATCTTAGTGGTGAACTCAATTGTGCTAGTTAATGGTTGGACTTGATGATCTTAGAGGGCTTTTCTAACCTAAATGATTCCTTGATCCTATGAATACAGTTCTATTTCTCCCTCCTGGCACCTCCTGGAGATACCAGTGGGCAGCCCAAGGCAGCCTCTGGGATGGCTGGACCTGCCAAGGGGTACCAGCAGCCACCTGCACTGGGGCAGGGACAACCAGGGCTGTGCTTAGCCCACCAGAGCAGCTAGGACTGAAGTGTGGTCCACACCTTCCTTGCTTTGCTCTGGGTCTGTGTTTATTTTCATACTGGTAGGAGGAAGTTCTCTATTTATGTAAAGCTCCCTGGCCAGCTTTCCATATCTGCCCTGCCCTCTGAAGGTGGAAGGGGAAGCAGGGCATGGCTGGCCTCTTCCAGGCACAGAAGGATCCAGAAACTGTATATCCAGCAGATAAACCCCTCTGCACCTCCCTGCTGGTGGCTGAGGAAGGCAGCCCAGTGTGGCCACGCTCAGCACGGTGCCTTTGTCTCCCCAGACTCCACCAAGAAGCTCAAGGATGTTCTGGAGGAGTTCCACGGGGACGGCGTCCTCTCGAGGTACAACCCCGAACAGGTATGGCCCTGTGCCCACCCGTGTCCCCTGTGCTGCTGGCAGCTCCCAGCCCCCTGCAGCTCCCCAGCCCAGCTCCCCCAGCTGAGAGCAGCCAGGGGAAGGCAGGGCAGGCTGCTAGCCCCCATCTCTCCCTGTGGTTTTGCTCCCAGGTCTTGATTCCCTGGGCATTCACGGGACCATGCCCGCTGCATGGCCATCCCACCCCACCCCACCCTGCTGAGAGCTTTTTGGGGCATTGCCTTGCCAGGCAGAACCTGGGAGGGATTTACTCTCCCCCTAAAAGCAAATGGCTTGGCCAGCATGGGGATGGGACAGCTCTATGCCCTCTTGCTCTCCTCCAAAGAAGGCTGGGATTATTTTTTCCAAGTGGTGCTTTCAGAGGGACCTGCTAGTGCGCCAGCAGGACAGAGCCTTCCACGGGGCTGTAATCACTAGAATCAAGGCAAAATGAGAAAAATCAGTGGGCTGAACATGCAAGGAGGGGCACAAAAGTAACCTGTTATTCCAGGGCACCACAGGACCCTCACTCCAGCTGAGGCCACAAAAGCCATTGAGAAGACATCATCCTCACACAATGGCAGTGCCCAGCAGGAAAGGAGAAGGCACAGAGTCCTCAGGAGGAGGACAGTCTCCATGGGGCTGGGGCTGGGCTGGAAAGTCCCACTGCTCTGCCCTTTCCTGCCATCCCCCAGCTCCTGCCCTGCTCCCAGCACTGCTCACCTGGCTCAGCCACACTGGCACTGGGCATTTCTGGCCCTGCTGCCTCTGCGTCCCTTTAGGTTACCTCCAACCAGGGATTTGAGAAGCCAGCGGTTTTAGGGAGGGCTCTGCAGCTGATGAGGGGGGCCCAGGGCGTGCAGCCCCACGCCCACTGGCACCTCTGCACCCTCCTGGTGGCCTGGGGCACCTCCATCCTCCTCCTCTGTCTCTCCCCAGCCCATCGACTACGAGGGCTTCTGCCTCTTCATGAAGACCTACCTGGAGGTGGATGTGCCCGAGGAGCTCTGCCAGCACCTCTTCACTTCCTTCAGGCGGAAGATCTGCCAAGCCTCCCCCGAGAGCCAGCAGCACAGCCCTGGTGTGCCCCAGCACAGCACCCTCGGTGAGCCAGCCCTGCCACCCGCCTGGGCACCCAGGCTTGCTGCCACACTGCCCACAGGAATGAAGGCTGGGGGGTGGCACCTGAAGGGGGTGGCACCTGAAGGGGGTGGCATCGGGGCCAGCTCACAGCCCCATTTGTCGAATGGGTTGCCAAGGCCATGTGCTGCTCCAGGGAGGGATTTCTCCAGGATGCAATGGCAGAAATCCTGGCAACCCTTTCCTCTGCATATTCAGAGCACAAGTCACTCTGTCAGCACCTCCTTGGTGGCCCATGCCTCTGTCACAGGTACTGGTGCAAGCAGCCACCCTGCACTTGGATGCACCCAGAGCAGGTTGCGTGTGCCAGGCACCCCACTCTGCCTCCCCCAGCCCTTCCAGGGTGGATTCGTGGCTGGTGGAGACATCTGCTGAAAGGACTGTAAATTGCAGAGCTAAAGGGAGACATCCCCCAGCTCTGACTGGTGCTGGAGGAGCACATCCTCCCTGCCTGGTCTGAGCCCTGTGGTGTCTGTCACCCAGGGATGTGAGCACTGCTGGGGGCTGCTGGGCCAGGCAGGAGGGTGAGGGGCTGCCTGTGTTGCCCCTCAGAGAGCCCTGGGGCTGGGATGCCATGGCAGAGAGGCATGGGGCTAGCAGAGAGGACCCAGGGCGAGCATCCAGCAGCAGTTCCTGGAGGAAGGGGCATGGACACCCTGGTGTCACGCTGCCCCTGGGCACATCTGCTTGCAGGGATCAATGGGAAAACCCTTCGAAGTGCTCTGGGACGACACACTCCCGAGCCCAAGAGCTGCCACAGCAGCACAGCTGAGCCACAGCCAGCATCCCTCACACTGGCATCGATCCCAAATGCCTCCCCCAGCTGGTCCAGATCATCCTCCCAGAAATCCACCACTGGCACCACTTCTGCTCACAACTCCTCGGGCTCTTCTAAGATCTCCTCCATGTCTCTGCTCAGCCCTCAGTCACCAGGTGAGTTTGGCTGGGGCTCCACAGGGAGACAGGGGCAGTGACAAGCCCTCCCCAGCTTCTGGTCAAGTCCCCATCGTGGTGGCAGTGACCTCCCAAGCTCACTGGGTTCCTGGCACCTTGACACCTTTTCTTGGTAAGCTGCAGGTCCCATCCCACAGAGCCCCTTCAGTCAATGCTTTAATTACCTGGCAGCATCCTGTGGGAAGGGGGAAATGTGGCAGTGAGTCCCAGCTGCGCCTTGCCCCAGCCTCTGCCAGCCTCGAGGAAGGGTCCGTCTGCCAGGAGCATCGCTTCTGCTATTGGCATGGGCATCAGTGAGCCTGGGCTGTCCTGGCACCCTGGCAAGCTGTCCTGCTGCCCACTGAGCTTCTCCCTCTTCCTGGGTGGATGCTCGTTCCCAGCAGGACACATTTCCGTGGGCTCCAGCTGCTCTTCCCGCCCATAGCTGCAGTGAGGGAGGTGTGGGAGTCTGCACCCCAAGGACTCAGTGGCACTGCCTAGCCCTGTGCCTGTGATGGCACCAGCCCCAAGTGCCCATTTTGTGCCCATTCGCATGTCCCCTCTGTGTCTCAGCCCTCACCCTGTGGTGTCACTCAGTCCCATGCTGAATGGGACCCTGCTGCAAAATTCCCATGTCCCACCTGGTGACAATTCCTGGTCCAATGTCATCCCTGAGTGTGGCCTCTCTCCCTGCCCACAGGCACGAGGAGCATGGAGAAGAGGTTGCCCTTCAGCCTGAGGAAAGGCCCCAGCTCCCTGAAAGCCATCCCCCCTCCTCCTCCCACCCCTCTGGCCCAGGTGGTCCACCTGAAGGACATTGTCTGCTACCTGTCCCTGCTGGAGAGGGGACGAGCAGAAGACAAGCTGGAGTGTAAGTGTGACCCTGGGGTCACGCCGTGTGCAGGGGGACCAGTGTCACCTGCAGGGGGTGTCACCTGCCTGAGGAGGAGTGCAGGGCTGGCTGCTCCTGTCCACTTGGGAAAACCCGCCGGCATCCTTTCTGCTCCTGCCTGTGTCTGGCCAAGGGGCCTTGGAGCTCCACAGCCCTGGGGTCACATCTCACCCTGGCTGAGCCAGCACAGTGCTGCTGGCACCCTGAAGCTCCGGCAGCCTGGAACAGGGTGCCTGGGGCAGCCCAGGGTGCCCCGGGGCTGGGCTCTGGTTATCAGCAGCTTCTCTCTTCCCTCCAGTTATGTTTCGCCTCTACGACACAGATGGAAATGGCCTCCTGGACAGCTCGGTGAGCCTTCCCTCGGGACAGAGAGCAGGGGCTGCCCAGAGGGCTGGAAACGTGCAGGACGCTGCTGGGGTGCCACTGCCCCGGTGAGGTGCTGCCTCACCACAAGGGGGCAGAGATTGCCGAAGGCAGGAGGAAAGCAGCAGCTGGACTGCAGAGCTGGGGATCACATGCCAGCTCTGCTGCATCCAGCAGGAGCTAGAAAAAAATCCACCCACCCAGAATTGTAGCACTACATCAGGTCATAGCATTTCAGGGAAGAAAAAAATCATGCACATGATTTTTCTTCTTGAAAAATCTTTCTCCTATGATGTTTTCTCTTTGTCCTTTGGGTATCGCCCTTGAAACCTGTGGCAAATAAAATCTGGTTTGTCAGAATAGTTCTTCCCAAGGAAAACCCATTACAGATTTTCTAGCAGGTTTTGAGAGCAGAAGGCCCTGAAAAAAGAAGGAGCACCCATCGAGGACTGGGGTGTTGCTGCCCCTTCTCTGTAGGTGGGACCTGGGGTAGCCTGGGGCATGTGGGAACGTAGACCTTGGGGGCTTGGGGCTGGACACTCTGCTCATGCCTGGAGCTGTCCTTAACCCTGGGCACCACTTTGTGCTTAGGAGCTGGATCGTATCATCAACCAGATGGTGCACGTGGCCGAGTACCTGGAGTGGGACTCCACCGAGCTGAAGCCTGTGAGTGTTGAGTGCTGGGGCTGGAGACAGCAGGGGCAGCTGCAGGGGCTCCCAGCCAGAGCCCTGGCTGGCATCACTGGGTCACCACATTTTGTCACCACATTTTGTCCCCTCCTGCAGATCTTGAAGGCTATGATGGAGGAGATTGATTACAACCACGATGGCACTGTGACGCTGGAGGAGTGGATCCGGGGTGGCATGACCACCATCCCCTTGCTGGTCCTCCTGGGCATGGAGACGGTGGGTGTCCCTGTGGACACCTGGTCCAGCTACCCCCAGCAACAGCCCACGCACTCATACAGCAGCACACAGCCCCACACTGGCCCCCAGCCCCTGCTGACACCCCCACCCTGCCCCCTTCACCCCCCAAATCTTCCCGAGTTTGTTGTGCCCAAGCAGGCTGGGCTTGCTCCTTGCTATTGCAGTGCACTCCAGTTCGATGAACATTTAATCCAAACCTAAGATGAGAACCTAAAATGGCATCTCCTCTTGTAGGGTGAGGCTTAAAGAGCAAAGGTGGGGTTGTTGGGACCCCCTTTATTTCTCTGTCTTGTTTTTTCATCCTTTTGGCCTTCATTTCTTTCAAGTGCATCCCTGGCCATCAGGTAATAATTTGCAGGGAAAGATGGGTTTGCTTATGGTGCCCACGGTTCCCCTGGAGAGGTGGGGTGGGGGACAGGCTTTCTGGCAGAAAAAATCAAGAAAGCAGGGAATTTTAACAGGCTTCTGCAAAGCACTCATGCCTGGCCCCAGATGAAGAGGTTTGTGCTTTTGTCACCCCATGGTGGCAGTGGCGGCTTGGCCCCAAATGTGAAGTCACCTTCCTGTCAGCTGCTAAGGTCTTCCCTGTGGCTGGGCTGTGCCAAGGGTCCATGGGAGCTGGAGCTGGAGGTGCCCGGGGGGATGCAGTGGCAGGGATGCTCTGGGGAACACCAAGAGGGAAAGGGAATAGGGGGAGCCCATGATCCTGCTGGGAGCAAACTCCCAGAAACGCCGTGGGGTTTTTAGGGGATGAAAAGTTGATAAAAATGATGGGCTGAGGGTGCTGGGACTCTTGGCAGCAGGGGAGTGACCTCCACCCTCCACTCTCCTGCCCTGCAGAACGTGAAGGATGATGGGCAGCATGCTTGGAGGCTGAAGCACTTCAAGAAACCCGCCTACTGCAACTTCTGCCGCACCATGCTGCTAGGGGTCCGCAAGCAGGGCCTCTGCTGCTCCTGTGAGTCCTGGAATGCTGCACTCCCAGGCTGGTGGCTCCTGCCACACCCAGCGGTGCCCTGGGGAGGAGGAGTGGTGCCTGTTAGTGCTGAGCCCCTGGGTGCTGCAGGCTGAGTGGGGAGGGGCAGCTCTCATGCTGGGGCGTGATGCTGACCACCTTTTTGGTGGCACTTGTGTTAGTGGTGCCCTGATGCCCCAGCTGGACTCGAGGGTGTTACAGTGCTTTTCAAACCTAAATGATTCTGTGGCTCTGATTTTTCTCTCTCACCAGTCTGCAAGTATACGGTCCACGAGAGGTGTGTGTCCAAAGACATTGCTTCCTGCATCAGCACCTATGTTAAATCCAAGAGAAACACAAGTGTGAGTATGCAGCTGGTGCATTTCTGAGCCAGTGGATGTCCTGGCCCCTTGGTCTCCTGCTCTGCTTCCCCACAGCTTCTTCCCCTGGGTTTTGCCCTTCACATCCTGGGCAGCAGCTCATGGGCATTCCCAGCATCCAAAGCCTTGCAGGATGCAGCCCATCCCCAGTCCCCAGCTCCAAGATTTGCCTTGGCTCTGCATGAGGGCTGTGCAATGGGCTGGATTGGATCAGCAGGACAAGCTTCCAAAATCCTGACAGACAGCCAGGCTCACCTGGTGACTGAGGGAGATGCCTGTGGGTCAGTGGGTGCTGTGCCACAGTGTCCCCGTGCCTTGCAGGTGATGCAGCACACCTGGATCGAGGGCAATTCCCCTGCTAAGTGTGACAGATGTCACAAGAGCATCAAGTGCTACCAGGGCATCACTGGCCTGCACTGCGTCTGGTGCCAAGTCACGGTGAGTACCTGGGGCTGGGGCACACCACAGTGCCTGCATGGCCAGCTCTGGGCTCCTGATCAGGGGAGGGCAGGTGTCCTCTGCTCCACATCCCTTCCTCCTGCCCCTCCAGCTCCACAACAAGTGTGCCTCCCATGTGAAGCCCGAGTGTGATGGGGGCCCACTGCGGGACCACATCTTGCTCCCATCCCACATCTGCCCAGTTGTCCTGGTAAGTGCCCCCCTCGTCCTGGTGAGTGCCCCTCTCCTCGCTGCCAGTGCTAGGGACCCAGCCGGGCATTGCTGGGGCTGATCTGCCTCCCCTGGCTGCTGGCACTGCCTCTTGGGCAGTGTGGGCATCCATGCCTGGGTTCCCCAAAGGACAGGCAGTCCCACTGCCGACGGTCGGAGAGCGACTCCCCTGCCAGCGCCAGCCCCGAGGACAGCCAGGGCTTCAGGTTCAACTCCACCACAGTGGATGGGCATGGGCTGCAGGTGGGTTCCTGCACCGGGCTGCGGGTGAGCTCTGCCTCTGAACTCAACAGTTCAGGAATTCACAGCTGCCTTTTCTGCCCTCCAGATCAACCCTCAGCCCGGGACACACCCACTGCTCGTGTTTGTGAACCCCAAGAGTGGAGGAAGGCAAGGGGAGCGGTAGGTGGGGTCTTGCAACAGTTTCCCCTTGGGGCTGGGGGCTGGGGGCTGCTGGTCCCTGGGGCATCACTCCTGGCGTGGAATCACCTTCACGGCATCCCTCGTGTCTCTCTGTTCCCAGGGTCCTCCGGAAATTTCACTACCTGCTCAACCCACGCCAGGTGTACAACCTGGACCGTGGCGGGCCCACACCAGGGTAGGCAGTTGCTGCAGGTGATCCTCTGCTCCTCCCACAGGTCCCTGCTGTCCCATATCACCCCTTGTCTCTCTTGGCTTTCTCCAGGCTGAACTTCTTTCGGGACGCCCCAGATTTCCGTGTGCTGGCCTGCGGAGGGGACGGCACGGTGGGCTGGATCCTGGACTGCATAGGTGAGCAAGGGACACCTGTGTTCCTGCAGAGCATTGTCCACCTGCCTCTTTGGTGATCTGTCCCAGATTCCCAATATTCCCCCAGGGAAGGTGGGGTGGTGATCCTGCCAGCAGCGTCGTTCCAGGCTGCTGGCTGACGAGGGACACGGAGAGGAGCAGGGAATGAGCCTTGTCAGCCCCGAACTTCTCTTCTCCCTTGAACTGCAGATAAGGCAAACCTGGTGAAGCACCCCCCGGTGGCCGTCCTGCCTCTGGGAACCGGCAATGACCTGGCACGGTGCCTGCGCTGGGGAGGAGGTGAGGACAGGAAGCATCGCCCAGGGGGTGGCCGGCCCTTGGGAACCCTTCAGTGTGGCCATGCTCAGGAGAGGGAAGACTCCTGGGCTCCTGGGATGCAGTTCAGAGCTGCATCTAAGCCTGGTGCCTCTAACTCCTTCCAAAAAGAGCAGCCCCTGCTCTCTGAACCCTCCGAGACCAGGTCCTGCCCAAACTTTTCCATTTGGAGAGCCCTGCCATGAGCCAAAATCTCTGCCACTGCTTCAGGAATGTGCCATAGCAGCAGCTCCCAAGTGCTTGGCGCCTGGTTGTGACATGGCTGTGCTCCCCTTCGTCCTCTTTCATCCTCTTTCCCTTCCAGGGTATGAAGGAGGCAACCTGATGAAGGTGCTGAAGGACATAGAGCACAGCACAGAGGTGATGCTGGACCGCTGGCAGATTGATATCATTCCTACTGACAGGGAGGCCAATGGGGATCCTGTCCCATCCACCATCATCAACAACTACTTCTCCATTGGGGTGGTGAGTTCCACGGGGCAGGAGTTGGTTTCTCCCTTCCTTTTTCTCCTTGCTCACACTCCCAAACCTCCCTCCATCTCCTGGCCTTTTTTTTTTCTGGTTTTATTCTCATTTGTAAAGGCAGCACCAAGATACATAAGCAGGCACGAGTTCTCTATCTTCCCAGCAGCAGTGTTGCAAGAATGAGTGTGAAAGGAGCTTAAAAAGGATTCAGAGAATTTGGGGTCCCAAAGACAAGGACACCCCACCTGCCAAGACATCAGCAAAGCCCTGCTTTGGTGTTTGGACCTGTGTTCCCCCCACGTTTTCCTGACCTAGAGAGGTTAGGGAGCTTGGGGAGGATGACAGCCCTGTGCCATGGGGGTCAGTCCTGAGAGCAGGAGTGTTTTGGGGAAAGCCCTTCTCTTCCCTTCTCTGCAGCATTTTTGTCCTCTGCCAGGGGTGCCACCACGGCACGGGTCACTCACCTGTAGCACTTGCAGGATGCTTCTGGGCTCACATCCCCTCCTGCTAATGCAGGTGGTGTTTGGTGACAGCTCCTGAGCTGAGCTTAAACACCCCCACTCTGCATAAGGAGAGGTTTGTGATGAGTTTCAGTAGAGCTGCCATCCTGCCAGGGGAGCTGTGAAGGTGCAGGGTCTTGTGGTGTCCCCAGACACTCCATTGGTGTTTCCCACTGCTCCGTTGGTTGCCTTTCTTCCCCTCTCATCATCCCCTCCGTGCAGAGCCCCTGTGATGAGGAAAGGAGGCCAAGTGCACTAATTATGTCTTACCTAACAACCTTTGGAAAAAGCCTGGCTGAGGCTCCCTCCATCACCTTGGACCATCAATGTCATCATCAGTGACACCTGTCATTGTGCCCCAGGGACCAGTGGCAAGCACAGAGAGCTGAGCACCCGTCTTCTGGGTGGTGCCCACGGGGCACAAGGTGGGGATTCTGTTTCTCTGCTGTGCCACTGATGTCTCTGTGCTCCCCACAGGATGCCTCCATCGCCCACCGCTTCCACATCATGCGAGAAAAACACCCTGAGAAATTCAACAGCAGGTGAGGGCTTCCCAAAGGCCCCCCGGGTGTGGGGGGACTCCCTGCCACTGCCATGCACCATGCCAGGAGGATTTGGTGTTTGGCCAGCCTTAGGGGACAGGCAAGGGCAGGCACCAGGCGTGCTAGGGGTTTGGGATGCTCCTTCAAGTCCCGTGCGGTGTGGCAGGCTGCTCAAACTTGGCCACGCACCCAGGTACGTTCATTCATGCTTTATAATTAGTGTGGAATTTCAGGACAGGCAGGAGCAGGCCAGGCAGGAAGGGCAGGGCAGGCAGCAGGTCACAGCTTGTTCCCACTGTGCTCAGGGTGCATGGAAATGGGGCCGTGGCAGCAGGAGCCATGGCTCTGGACCCCCATTCCCAGGTGTAGAAATACCTGCTAGAAAAATCCCTGAGTGCACCAAAGTGTCTGGCTCTGCCCTCGAGTTAGCTCCTCTCAGTTTACAGCCTCTCCCAGCTTAGAGCTCCCCCTCAAAGCCTGGCTCAGCAGCTGATGTGGGGAATGAGCCATGGTCAGAGGCTGCTCAGAGGGGTGCTGAGGCTGCTGAGGTGCCCTCTCTCCTGACAGCACATCCCATGCCTAGGGAGCGCCCAGCACCCCCAACCTCCCCCTCTGATGGGTGTCAGAGCCAGGTCTGCTTGAGCCACCCTCTGACAGCCTCCAACCCCTAGCCACACCCTGGTCCCACCACACAGCTCTCCAGGGCCAGCATGCCAGTGGTCCCTCTCCACAATGGCTTGTGTCCTCATCCATGGCTCATGTCCGCATCACAGCAGCTCCAGCCACTCACTGGCAGCCCATCCTGCTGCTGACTGGGGCAAGAAGCTGCTTCCAGGTGGGGATACTGACATGTCTCTGTGCCCCAGGATGAAGAACAAGCTGTGGTACTTTGAATTCGGGACCTCAGAGACCTTTGCAGCCACCTGCAAGAAGCTCCACGACTATGTTGAGGTTGAGGTGGGTTTCCTGGGATGGTCCCTGGCTCTAGCCATGGCACAAAGGCTTTATGGAGCTGTTGCCCATGGATCCCTCAGCTGTCTGAGGAGAGGGTGCCACCATGGCTTTGACCCCTCACTGTGGCAGAAGGACATGGTGGCTGCCAGGACTCCTTATTCCACCACACAGAGCTTCCTACAAATCCAGCAAGCTGTGGGCAGGAGGATAATCCTGTGTTCCCCACTTCCAGCTGTATTTGAGAGCATGCCTGGAACATTCTCCTTGTAAATTCTGCCCTCATTGGATGACATGGAAACAGCCTTTAATTAGAGCTGGGAGGAGGGCTCGTGGTTGCTAAGAGTGCTGTCACTTCTCCGTGCTGGGGATTTGGGCTGTGAACTTCTGTCTCTCCCTATCTCTGGATAATCCACCCTTTTATAACTTAGGCTGCAGGGTGAGGGGAGAAAACAGCACTTGCTGCAAGAGGTGGTGGGAGTCAGAGCAGGTGGTGGGTGCAGGGTGCTGGTGGTGGGCAGGGAGCAGAGCTGGCCCTGCAGACTTGTGGGGCAGAGAGATTTTGATGCCCGTTTCTTTACGGGGAGTTTCTTCCCTTCCCAAAGCCTGGGGTGGGTAGCTGCACCCTTGGAAACTTATGGGAAGGGGCAGGGCCAGAATCACAATCATCTCACCCCCTTCCTATCCCAGGGTGGATAAAAGTCCGTGTTTGTGGAGTTGAAATGTGGTACCCCCCGTTCCTTCTCGGGGTGCTCCCCACCAAGTGTGCATCCCCACCAGCTGAGCCCACTGCCAGGAAAGTGTTAATCCTGCAGCGTTTGGAATTGAAAGCAGCCGCCTGTCCTCCCTCCAGCTCCCAGGCAACTGTCAGCCTTGCAGAGAAATAGCAGTTTTGTTTTGGAAATTGGCTCGTTCCCCCTACAACTCCTGGAAATGAATTTGCTTTTCCCCCCAGCTGCAAATTTCTCCTTCCAGCCCTGCTGCCAGCGCGCTGGCAGTCAGCTGCCCCTGCTCAAAGGACCCATTGTGGCTCCCTGGCACCGCGGGTAGGGCTCTGCAGGGAGCATCGGGATCGGGATCGCTGCTGCTGCTGCCGCTGCTGCCGCCCGCGGCTCTGGGCAGGCGTGGGCGGCCGTGGGCAGGAACAGGCTAACCTGCAGCATCCCAGCATCTTGCACTCCTGGCAGCCAGCTCGCTCCCAGCCCACCGAGGCTGGCTTGGATGGCAGGTGGGAAAGGTGTCTGTGGCTGCAGGTGGTGCTGAAGGCGTGCTATCCATCCCACGAGGAATGTCTGTCTTGCTTGCTGGCTGCTGCTCAGAGCTTTAAGGTGTTTTCTCTTCCTACAAATCACAGTATCATTGCAATGTATTGAGAAAGAAAGGATTAACATCCTTTCCAAGCCTTGGAGAGACAGCTCTTCCCTCCGAAACCAGAAGATTCCTGCTTTTTTGCTGTCGATGTGAGACTAAAAATAAGATCCCGCAACACCAGGGGAAGCAGGAAGGATCTGAGACATTGAGGTGGGAGCACCCAGCTCCTCATACTCGGGGTTGGTGTCCTCAGCACGGGCTGAGGGGGTGGTGAAAATAAGCTCTAGACCTCTGTTAAAGGAAAATGACCAGAACTGGAGCAGCAGAAGGGGCTTATTAGCCCATTTCATTCCTCTCAGCACAAGAAGTGAGGGCAGAGGTGCCTTTGCATCACCAAAATGCAGGGAAAGAGCTGTGCTGGGATTTGCTGAAGCACGGAGTGGCAGGTAAAGAGCAGATGCCTCAAGGAAAACAGGAATGCTTTATCAGAATTCAAGTTGGATGGAAAAATGGCTGCTTTCATCAAAGCTATTTAGGAAGGGGATCCGTGTCTGGGTGGCGTGAGAAGATCTGAAGTTAAGAAATGCATTTCCATGGCTGTTGCTTTCAATCCTGTGGGAAAGCTGCAGGCAATGGGTATTTTAACTTTTACAGGGAATTTTCAGCTGAGGCAGTCCTGCTGCATGACAGCAAAGCTTGGGATGCCAGTTCTGAGTGCTGTGCTGTGGTTTGCTCTCCAAACCCTGACATTTTTCCCTCTGATACCTTCCCCTGATTTCCTTCCAGCCTTATTTCTAGTTTCCAAATGGCACTTGAAGACAAACTGGTTTGAGCTACATTTTGGGCAGCCAAACTTTCCAGTCCTTTGGAGCCAGTTTGGATAAGGAGAGGGAGGGGGAAAGCAGGTGCTGGAGCTCCTTGGGTGGAAGTCACTTCAGGGTCAAGGTGGTGTTGTCTCTTATTTTGGGTCACAGCAGTGGGTGCAGCCAAGGTTTTATGTGGTCCCCCAGGAATTTGCTTTTTTGAAACTGCCATTTTGCACCTGTGGTAAAACTCCTGTAGCACAAGGAGTGTCAAGGAGTTGACAATAACTCCAGGAAAAAGTGGGAGGGTATTTGCATCTCCACCCCCAGCCACTCTGGAGCTGCCCAGAGACCATCAGGCGTCACTCTGTGCTCAGGGACACAGAGTGTCCGGTCTGTGGCAGGGACAGGAGGGGGTTCCATGTGGTGGGCACAGCTCCCCCACCCCCCTGACACCCCCCATGTGCCTGGCAGTGCGACGGGACCCTGCTGGACCTGAGCACCACATCCCTGGAGGGCATCGCCGTGCTCAACATCCCCAGCATGTACGGGGGCTCCAACCTCTGGGGAGAGACCAAGAGGCAGCGTGGCTACAACAGGCTGGGCAAGAAGGTGCCAGAGAAGCTGCCTGGCACGGTGGTCACCGATGCCAAGGAGCTGAAGTTGTGTGTGCAGGGTGAGTGGTGGGGAGTGGGGGGTGAGCCCAGGGGCACTGGGCACCCCCCATCTCAGCACTGGAGCAGTTGGGATCAGCCCTGTGTCCTTTGGGGTGACCCCACAGTGTGGCAGGGGAAGAGCTGGAACCCAACAGCAGAGTTGGCACTGAGGGCTCTTGTCAGCACCTTGCAGGCTCCAGCACAGAGCTGCCAGCTTGGGTGTGGGATTTGGGAGCAGCAGGACCCACGTTGAGCCCAGCTAGCATCTCCCACTCACCAGAGCCACCCCTGGGGGCAGGGACAGCCCAAAGTGTTGCCCAGTGGGGAGGAGTGTGGTAGAAAGCAGCCAGGAAATACACAAGGTGCCTGGGTGTTCCACCCACCACCTCCCACAGCCTGGGGCTGGGCTAGGAGTCAGCCCCCCTGTGATGTGGCTGCCAGAACAGCACTGTCACATCCCAGAGTGTCACTGTCTGTCCCTCGCTGCCTGAGCCAGTGGCAACAGGCAGCAGGGAGAGAGATACAGGGCAAGCCAGTCCCAGAGGGACTGCAGGGGACAGCAGGGTTGGTACCCTGGGGACATCCCCACTCGTGAGTGGGTAAGAGGGCATGGGAGGCTCAGAGGATTTCTCAGGGATAATAGGGGTGTGTGTGAAAGAGTACCCTGAGGCAGAGAGCTGTGCCATTGTCAGGTGTCCCTGCTGGTGGCCCAGAAGAGCAGGATGAGCTGTGAAAAGAGGTGATACCCTGGGATTTGACCAGATATTCTGCCACGTGTGCTGGCTTCTGGAGAGCTGCAGCACCCCAGGACACCCAGGTCATCATTTCATACACTGCAAACAAGCAGTCCAAGGGGTGGTGGGGATCTGGGCTGGCACCATGCAGCCATGCAGGCCCAGGTGCTGTTTCAGACCAGGAGTACTTTTACTCCAAAGTTTTTGGATAGCAGCATTGCCCAGCGCTGGAAACAGCCAATTTGGTGGTCTCGGGACACAGAGGACATCAGGATAAATCCCCTCAGTGCCACCAGCCCTGGTGTGCTGGCCCTGAGGTTTCCAGGGAGGGCAGAAGCTGGCGAATACCTGGGGATGTGAGCAGCTCAGATCCCTCTGTCCTGCAGACCTCAGCGATCATCTCCTGGAGGTGGTGGGGCTGGAGGGCGCCATGGAAATGGGGCAGATCTACACGGGGCTGAAGAGTGCAGGGAAGAGACTGGCACAGTGTTCCTCCGTCATCATCAGGTATTTGTCCCCTTCACAGCCGAGTGCCCGAGCAGCAGCGAAACCTGACACCGGTGTCACCGTGTCACCGCCTTCTCTTCTTTGTGCCTTGCAGGACGTCCAAGCTGCTGCCCATGCAGGTGGACGGGGAGCCCTGGATGCAGCCGTCCTGCACCGTGAGTGCTCGGGGAGGGGCAGGGGCTGGCAGGACGTGGGGATGGGGCAGCAGGGGCTGGCAGCACGGCAGGGTGGGACATCTGGAGGGCTGGGTTAGGAGGGAGGACTGGATCTGGAGGGAGGCTGGTGCTCTTGCTGGTGGGTGGCCGCAGAGCCCGCCCAGCTGTCACTCGGTGCCCCGGTCCCATGACACGCTCGGATGGGCACAGCAGCATTCCTCCCTAGGGGAGCTGCAGGAGGCTCCCCTACCATTTCTCCTCTTGCCCAGAGGAGGAATCCTCTTCCCATCCCAGCTCTACCTGGATGTGATTCCAGAGCTCCTCACTCCGGTGCTGAGCTGCTCCCAGCTTTGTGGGGTCACTCCTGAGAGTCCTGGGGCTGGAGAGTGCCTGGGAGGCCTCAGGACCCTCTTACTGAGCTGGGTTTTTCTACTTCTTTTTAGGTCAAAATTACACATAAAAGCCAGGTGCCCATGCTGCTGGGGCCCCCCCAGAAGAGCAGCTTCTTTTTCCTGAAGAGGAGAAACCGAGCTCGGGATTAAAGCAGCACCCAAGGATCCAGAGCCTGGAGACACTCAGCATCCCAGGCACGCCTGCCTGATGCAGGGGTCCCCAAATCCCCATCCTGCACTGGGGACAGAAACTCCCCCTCCAAGCCCAGTGGGGATTATTTATCCTGGGAAAGCCTTGTAGGCTCCTTCCTGATCAGCAGGAGCATCTTCTCAAGCTGGGATGGAAGAAGTGGGAGAAGGCAGGCTGGCATGCAGTGAGCATATTTGCTGGAGCAGCACTAGGACTGAGATTTCCCCCCCCTTTTATTTAAATACCCTCCAGCCAAGCTGCCAGTGAATGTGCTCCTGAGGCAGCACCAAGCTCCACTTATTTATTTATCATCCTCCTGAAGAGCACTTGATGTCTCACTGCACTGTCTTTCTGTCCCCCAGTTCTTGCAATGGAAGGAATTATTTATTTCCTTAGCCTAGAGGAGCCATCTCAGCCACTCACCTCTGTGCTGTGGGGTTTAAGAGAGAGGCAAAGATCCATTGCTGCCAGCCCAGTGAGCCACCAGCTGTGGGACAGGCTGGGGACAGACAGTGCACAGGGACAAGCATGGGGTGGATGGGAGGAGACTGTTTTTACAGGGAAATGGCAAAAAAAAGGGATTTTGGGGGAAGCAGCCCCAGCTCTGGGCTTTGTGTTCATATTTATGTATTTATTTAGCAAACTTTGGACAAAAAAGGGATGCTGGGGGGGGTCACCTTTTTAGGAGCCCAGATTGGGCACAGACCCCACCTCCCTTATCTGCTGGCTCCTCCTTCCACATGGACTTTCCTCTCTTCTAAAGCCTGCCAGCCTGCACTGGGGGCTGGAGACCCTGGGGCCAGACATCCAGAAGCTCTTCTCACTTAGAAGTGTCCCCAGCACCTTTGACACATCTCCTGACATGCTCTGCCAGGCTGGTGCTCTCCCTGTGCTGCCTCTGCTGCTCCTGGGCTGCAGGGAGTGCAGCCCACAGAGTGCTTGCACCCCACTTTCTATATGGCCAGGTCTCCCCACAGCCCTCCCCAAATCTGAGTAGCCCCACAGATGCTGGGGCCCACTGGGATGCACAGGCAGGCTTTGGTGGTATCACCCATGCATGGACAGATCAGGGGATATGCAGCTTCTCTCCAGGATGTACGGGGACCACAAAAGAGATGAATGAATGGAATATGTGAATGTACTCCAGGAGCCAGGAGCTGGCAAGGCTGGCCCATGGGAAGGGCTGCTAGTTGCTCCTGCAGCCTCCAGCAGTGGGCCTGCATGCAGGATACCACCCCATCCTGAATTAAACCTGCTCCCAGGCAGCTCCCCTGGGGCTGGTGGAGGCTCCTGTGCTGCTGGGAGCAGTGTGTCCCCCGTGGGTGTCACTGCAGGCAGGAAAACTGTTCCTTGTCCTCACAGTGTCCCTGCCACAGGGCTGGGACAAGTCACCCTGTCCTCCCCAGTATCCCAGTGCCCACTCAGTCCCTCCTGATGCTGCAGGTGCCCATTCAATAGCGTTCTCCTGGCAGAGGGTGCTGCCATCACTGTTCAGGGTGAGCAGTGAGCTGGAAGGGAACTGTTTGTGACCTGGGTACACAGGCACACGTCACCCACAGTGCATAAATCCACCCTCCTGCCCCCTCCTCCTCCTCCTCCCCCTCCTCGTCCCCCAAGGCAGCTGTTTATGAGTAGCCAGGTGAAAGCAGATGGAGCAAGGCCAAACAAACCCCAGGTCCATTTCCCCAGTCCACTGCCAAGGGCAGCAGTGCCTCACAGCCACACACTTGGGGAGGGACAAAAAACCACCTCTGCCGTCTCCAGAGCTGTGCCAGCAGGAGGGTGACAATCTGTGGGATGGCAGCACACAAGGTCAACAGGTTTGGTTCTATTTCACTGCCCACTCAGCCCCAACCTGGGGTTTTATCCCAGAGCCTGCATGGAATCAGCAGTGCATGGGGACTCAGCAGGGGTTTTCCTGCTCCTTGCCCCCGTCACAGTTTGCTGGGCTCAGGGCAAAGAGCAGCACTGGGGTCTCTGCTGTGCTTTGCTGTCAGTGGTGGCAGAGCTGGAGGAGCAGGAAGGCATTGTCCCTGTGCCTGCGCCCTTGGGTCTGGCAGGGCCAGGGGTGGGCAGCTGAAATCCAGGGGTGAGCACTCAGCCGTGTCCTGCAGGGCACAGGGAGCCCAGAGCCACCGCTCTGATACACCAGCACCACTCTGCCAGGCTCCAGCCCTGACGTCCCCTCTGATGGCCGGGGAGATGATCCTTGTCCCTGCCCCAGGGGACCCAGCTCCAATCTGCTCCCACACAGCCAAAGGCATGGTTTGACAGGCCTGCCAGCTCCACACCTCCTTAGTCTGATGGTGCAAAGGTCCTGAGCCCAGGAGGGACCACAGAGGCTGGGACTTCAGCCCAGCTGTCCCTGGCTCCAGGCAGGATTAAGCCATGCACTTGAGGCCTTGATCCTCCCGTTCCCCAGTGCCTCCCAGTTCTCAAGTGTGTGGGACGGAACCAAACCCCCAGACAAGCCCTTGGGCGCTGGTGCCAGTGCTGCACTGAGAGCTGGGGACCCCCAGTGCCCCAGGAGCCTCAGCCCTCTCCTCTCTGTGTGTGTAGCCGTGGTTGCTGCATGGAATGGTGTCCGTAGCGTAGCGCGTGTTGCCGTGTACACCTGGGCTGCCCTGGGCTTGCCTCCAATAAAGATGGTCATGAACTCCTCAGCTGCTTCTGGGGCGCATAGGCATGATTCCTGGCCAGGTGTGGTGTCCTCACCTCTGGGGACAGAGATGGTGCCCACTCGGGGACAACAGGGCTGAAGGGGTGCTGGCAGCAGCAGCGCGATGGAGTGGTGCTCAGTGGGAGCTGCATCCGGCTAAATTTGGAGCCTGCAAATTTTTTTTTTTCATCAGTGGGGTCTAAATTTAGCAGGCACCAGTCACCATCCTCTGGCTCTCCAGGGGTTTTGGCTCTTCCTGTGACCTCCCACCCACATGTCCTGGCCTCATCCCCTCTCCGTGTCCCAGGGGTGCTGGGCAGCCCCCAGCCCGTGCAGATCCGCAGCTGCCCTGGATTCCCCACTGTGCCCCCAGCTCTGCAGTGACCCCCCCTCATCCCACTGCCCGCTGTGCTCCCCAGCCCGGGTTTTGCCACCCATGTGTCATCTGCTAATTTTACCTGCAGTGATTTAATCGTGCTTGCCTTTGTGCAGAGGGGAAGTGAGAGCACAAGTGCCTGCAGAGCCCCTGGGCGTGGGCTCCGAGCAGCAAGGACAGCCCGTGCTCTCTGTGCTTCCTGCCCCCAGCAGCCCCCCCAGCGTTCCACACAATGGCACATGAGCTACCTGCCACAACCACTGTCATCCCTGGGGCTGGAGGTGGCCCTGGGAGCTCACCAGTAACCCAGCATCGACAGAGGAGCTCCTACCAGCAGCCCAAAGCCAGGCTGGGCAGCTCGCCTGGGACACTGACAAGCCCCTGACATGAGGATTTCAAGGTGGCCAGGACATCTCTGTACCAACAGGCTTCCAAATCCCTGGGCAGCTTCCCAGGATCCAAGCAGAAGGTTCCTCTCCTTCCTAAGCTGAGATGTGCACTGTGAAACCAAACACCTTGGTTTTGCCTTCTCCAGCAGTAACTTCCTAGTCTCCCTCCACAGCAATGTGAGGCCTCCACTCAGCCCATTTCCCTTGTGCAAAGTGCTGTGTCCTCCCTGAGCAGCACTGCCAGGTCCCCACAGCAGCTCTCACCACCTTGTTACAGGTAGGGAAACTGAGGCACTTAGCAGGGAAATGCTGCAGTGGGGGGCCTGGCAAGCACCCAGCAACACCATTCTGTCCTAAATTCATCCCCCAACCTCTGCGACATTTGTGTCTGTGAATCTGCTTGGAGGGATCCATGGCCCCAAAGCCGTTGCAGGTGGGAATTGTTTTTCCCATGCCCCTTTTTAAAGGCAACCTTGGCTCCAGGGTGGCTGCAGGGAAAGGCTGCCGAAATCAGTACTCAGGCATGGGCTAGCCCTGGGCTCGCAGGGACGCTGCCTCGCCTGTGTGAAACCGTGTCCCAGGAAAGCAGAAGGGACCCCACGGCCTGTGAGGCCCGAGGTCTGTACCATCTGCGTGGCTTGCTGTGTGGCAGCTTCTTGGCCACATTGTGCACGGCTCCGCTCCTTCCTCGCCGCCCTGGATCCGGACCCGAGGGTTGTCTCCCGCCCAGTTCTCCCACCCCCACGGCCGCCCGTTAAAGCCTCATCCCCGCTCCTGCAAAGGGCCGCGGCCCCTTTAAATCCTGTGCTGCCTCGGCCCTACCCGTCAGTCTTTTCCCCTTTCTATTTTTTTATGAATGAAAAACGTTCCGGGCGGAGCCAGGCGAATCGCTGCGCGCCCATTGGTTGTCTCCGCCCCCGCCCACTCAGCCGGTCTCAATGGTGCTCGGCGGAGCGGCGCGCGGGCGGGCACGGAGCGACCCTGCAGCCAATCAGATAGCGCAGGCGGCAGAGCGGCGGCATCCCATTGGCCAGCGAGGAGGGTAAACAAGCGGCGCGGGGCGGGGCGCGGCGGAAGCCGCTGGCTCGGGGGCTGCGGGCCGGCGCAGAGCGGCAGCGCGGTGCCCGGGCTCGGAGAGGCGCCGCGCCATCCCCGGCCCCGCTCCCGGCTTGCCCCG
>VWZV01016816.1:419550-438384 GCA_013397155.1 Irena cyanogastra
CCCCCCAGCCGCGCACCTGCCGGAGCCCGGGCGGGACCCCCCTTCCCGGGCCGGCGTCGATGCTGAGCGGGCCGGGGGCACTGCCCGCTTCGCCCGCACCATGGACGGCTTCTACGACCAGCAGGTTCCCTTCATGGGCCCCGGGGTAAGTTTGCCCACCCGGATCCCCCCTTGGGGCACCCCTTCCCATCCTTGGGAGTGCCCCCCTTGTCCTTGGGGCACCCCCAGCCTGCGGGGCTGCCACCCTCACGGGCAGCTGTCACTCTGTTCCTTGCAGAAGTCCTGCACAGAGGAGGGCCGAGGCCGGCCGGGGTCCGATAGGAAAAGGAAATTTTTGGAGACTGACCTGGCCCATGACTCGGAAGGTAGGCAGGGCTGGCCCCGTGACACCACTTGCCTTGCGTTCGTTGCTTTAGAAATAATCCTGCAAATAATGGCAGTTTTATTTATTTTTCTGTGGAGCACATAAGTCTTTCACTCTGTTCCAGAGCTCTTCCAGGATCTCAGCCAGCTCCAAGAGGCCTGGCTAGCTGAAGGCAAGTCTTCACCTCCACTTTTTGCCGTATAAAATCTCCCTGCGAGCATCTTTTTGAGAACTGAGAACGCCATAAACCCACTTTTTTGTTTTTTTTTTTAGCTCAGGTCCCCGATGACGAACAGTTTGTCCCAGATTTCCAGTCCGACAACTGTAAGTGATTGTTCTGGGTTTTTGTTCTCTGGGGGTAGATGTTTGGGTGCCTGTGCAAACATTTACACTGGGTTTGGAGTTGCTTCCTTGGGAAGGCAGTTGTTCCTGGTGCTGAAACGTGAAATCCTAGGCTTTTGGGAGCAAGCACGTGTGGTTTGGGTTCATCGAGATGTGACATGCAACGTCCTGTCTTTTGTTAATGGGGAAAACCATGGCCAGATGCATGGAAATATCTCTGAACTGCTCTCTGGGTTCCCCTGAGACGCGATGCTTGTTCCTAGTGAGGTGGATTCGCTTCTAAACACTCCTTTTCCTTTTCAAGTGGAGGAGATAACCCGTGCTGGGCTGCTTGGTTAGCCACAATCTCTGCAGTTTCTAGAGCTCTTTAGAGTCCTGGCAAGAGCGAGCCTGAGCGGTGAAACTTGAGCCGCTTTAAGCAGCGTTAATCACTGGCAAGCCAGCGTCTTTAAAAGGAGGCCAGTGAAAATGCAGTCCCTGGTGAATTGCATAAGAGCCAGAGCTGGTTCTGAGCCCTGCCGTGTTGCCAGAGCGGGTTAGTCGCCAGGGCAGGGGCCGGGGAACGGTGTGCGGGGCTCGCACAGCTCCGGGAGCCGCTCTGGGGTCGGCGGGGGGAGAACGGGGGTGGAATCGGGATGTTTTGAGTTGTTACCTGGCAAACACAAGTAGTGGCTTGGTGTCGGTGGCTGAGTTTTTGCTGCCGAGCCAGACAGCTACAGAACTCGAAGGAAATCAAATTTAGCCTGCAGTCGAACAGATTTTTCATTCCAGCTCTGTCACAGCATGCAGCGGGGTATCTCCTCCGACAGCCGATGCATGTTAATTATTGCTCTTTGCTTACTTCGGAGTGGGAAGCTTGCCATTAAGCTGGTCCAGACAGCCCAAGTTTCAGATGTCTTTCTGTTGCCCTGTCTCTCCTGAGATAAAAGGCGAGCCTGGAGTCAGAAACACAACGGTCTGTTGACATCCCCAGCACAGCCCAGCAGCTCTTGCTTGGAGCAGTAGAAACTGCAGTGTGCGTGGGAGGGTGGCTCTTGAAGCTGGAGCTGTTTCCAGTGCCTTTTGGCAGTCTCTTTTTCCTTGTAACCTGAAGAGCTCAGAGAGGAGAGACTAACTTTTCTGGGTGATGCAGAAAAAGAGGAGAAGAAGAAAAAGGCGTTTATTTGGTCAGGACTCTTAAAATGTTCTGATCTGCTCAGCCTTGTGGACCTGGTGTTGAAACCATTTTGTCCCTTGAAAGATCTGCCTGCGTGACTCCCTGCAGCAATAACCTTCCTTAACTTTCCTTGGGGAGAGAAAGTAGAGGTTTCTCTTGCTGCTGCAATGCTGGCTGTGCAGGGACTCACACTGAGGCAGAGGGGAATGGGAAGCACAGCTCTTGCATCCCTGCATGAGAGAGAGTTTAGAGAGGGGAGAAACTCCAGTTTTGAACCATGTGCCATGTAGAAAGGGAGGGAAGGACGGCTCTGATGTAGCTGAGCTCTGCACCCAGCTTTCACTAGCAGGGACATGCTGCCTTCCTGAGCTGGCAGTCATGTTGGAATTCAGCATCTGTTGGCTTCTGAGGAAAGGTAATCCCTCCTTAGTCCCTACAGGTGTTTGTGGGCCTGTGTTGGACTCTGTTTCTGCAGTTGTGTGGCTCCATGCCTTTTCCCTGAGGAAACTGCTGCTCTCTTCTCCTGAGCAAAGCTCAATCATGTGCCCCATCTCGCATTCCCAGAGCCAAGCTTCCTTGGCACAGTACCAAAAAGTGACAAACCAGGCTCAGTTTGGGCCCCACTGCAATGGGGAACATTGCTGCATGTGCCACGTGGAGCCTTGGAGATGCTCAGAACTGCAGCATCCTTGCCTTGCTGAAACCCCCTCACAGCTGCCTGCAGCTCTGCTGCTGCCCACTCTCTGTTCCCAATTCCATAGCCAAGATCCCTGGCAGACAGGGTCTTAAAGTTGGGGCTTGGTAGCAAAGTAATCTGGAGGGCAGTGGGTCGCTGTGCTAGGGGGGAAATCCCACTGTGAGGGAGGCAAGACTACTCCAGATGAGAGATGCATTGTCCTTAGTGCCCTGGGCCGAGTGGCAAGAGGCCAGATTCAGTACTTATGAGTTGCCCAGGGAGCTGGTGGATCCTTCCATGAGAGCCAGGAGGCTGTGGTGACTGCACAGAGCTCACCATGCTGCACCCCTGGCTGGCCATGGGTGTGAGTTCACCAGCAGTGTGGCCCTGTGGCCAAAGGTGTACATACAGTGCTGTCTCCACTGATGTTTAAGTACCTGAGAAGTGATGGGAGCGTGCTGAGGAGATCAAGCACCACAAGAAGTGATTTTTTTCCCTAGGGTACCTGTGGCCTCCCTGCACAGAGTTTCTTACACACCAAAATGAAAGAGGGAGGTTTGTTTGTGAGGAAGAGTTGTTTAAACAAAGGAAAGCAGGATCCTGGCTTCTATTTCTGACTCTTCTCCTGGTGTGACCTTGGGTGTGTCCTGTGGTGCCGGGGAATGGAGGGGCAGGTGCAGAGCTTGGCTCCCAGGTGACAGCTGGAGTGGGTGCCAGTGTCCCTGGGCTGAAGTGGTGGCTTGGTTGGCTCATTCAGAGGAAGTCAGTGTTCTCCAAGCTTAGTCTTAGGGAGGTGCAACCATGTTGATGGGCGGGAATAACCTGCCCTGTCCTCCATCAAGGGATTCACTGGGAATTCAAGGCCTCGAGTGGCTTTGTGCTGTCACTCTTTTCCGTGGGAGATGTCTGATGGTTTTGGCATTAGGAGCATTTCCACTTTGGCTGCTTGTATGGCACTGGGAAGGTTTGCTTGAGCCTCCTTTAGCTCCCCTCCTGGCTGGGCACAGCAGTGGCACGTGTGGCTGGTCCCTTGCCGGTCTCCCCAGGCTCCCTCCATCTCTAGAGGCTGAAGCAGCCCTCAGGGGCTGTCAGGCCCCCTCGGGTGTCCTCGCTGCTGCTGTGGCTCAGCCTTGGCATGGACCTGCTGACACATCTTCTCCAGCCCTGTCTATAGCTGGGCTGCTCCCTCTGAGTAGTTTTATATTTTTTATATATATTTTTTTAGCTTTTAATTATAGTGCCCAGGGCAGGACCGGAAAGGGTAAAAGTGCTTGTGCACCTGGTGTTCCTTTGAAGTGTGGGTGCTGGGGCAGGGCAGGGCAGCTCCTCCCACCTGGCTGCTCGCTGCTGGGACCCAAACCCAGCGCCTCTCCCCCCAAAAGCTGCCCCCAGACCCCTGCAGCCTGGCTGGCCGTGAGCTCGGCGTAGGAGCAGCCGTGCTGAGCAGCGCCGGCCGGCCCCGCGGTGTTTATGTAAGGAATCCAAACGTTGCACAGAGTCTGGCCTTGGACAGCTGGTCTCTGTTAGGATCTTAAGGCTCATTTCCCTTTTTTTTTGAATGGCAGTGCTAAGCTCTGGGGAAATTTTTCCTTTCTTTTTTTTTTTCCCTCCCTCAGCCAGATGAATGGAGCACTGCGAAGTGTTTGTGAATGGAGGGTGGTGCCTGCGCAGGGACTGGAGGCTTTTTTTTTTTTTTCAATGAATAACCAGACCCCATTGTACGGCTGGCGGAAAAACAACTCGCTCCAACAACACGGAGCCTGTTTGGGAGAACCATGCCCGCGATAGGCAGCTGGAGCCCTTCCAAAGCCAGTTCCTCTTTGCTTTCCCATGGCTCGTGGGGTTGCCTGTGCTTTGGCCCCGCCATGCCGGCCCCCTTTTAAGGCTGGAAGTGCTGAGAGGGGCAAAACCTCGCTGGGGAGGGGGGAAGGAGTAGTGAGATAAATCCGGCTTTGGAGCGGGTGGAAGGCGAGTGGGGGGCTGTGCTGGCTCAGCGCTGCGCTTTGTGTTTCAAATCCTTCCCGGCCGGGGGAGGGGGGGGTTTATGCCCTTGGTATCAGCTGTACTGAGGCCCTTCGAGGGGGGGATGGGTAGAAAGGGGAGTCAGGAGCTCTTTAAAGGTTTTGACAAATTAGGGGAGCAGCTAATTACCTGGCAAGCTGTGAACAGTTGTCCTGGAGCTATTTGCTCCTCTCCAGCGTAGCTGGGCTGTGTTTAGGCTTCACATGAAGCTAATACTCCACTTCCGATTAGTCTTGGCTCTCCTCTGAGGCACTATTTAGGTACAGATCTCTGAGGCGCTTTCCCTTTCCTAGGGCGCCTGCTTTTAGAAATTAATTAGCTTAAGCGTATATTACTCAGTTTATAATTATATATATAGCAAGTGAGCTCGGGAGTGGGCAAAGAGGATTTGCGTTTAATGGGATGTTTGTCACTTGAGCTCATACAATTGTGGGACCCTAGGACTAGATCCCATTGGACCACCTCGGCTGTGGGAAGCTGGATCCCACTTAAAAACTCTGGAAGTGGGTATGCCCCTGTGAGGGCCAGCGAGTTGCTGTTTCTGAGGTCTTGGAGCTCCAGTCTGTCAAGCCCCCTCACGCCTCGCTCCGTGTTTCGGGGAGGCTGCCTGTGGTGCCTGGGCTCTACTCCACTCGCTGAGAGGCTGGTGGACAGCACGTGTCTCACCTAAGGCTGTCCTGGAGCTCCCTGTGCCCCTCTCACAGCCCTTGTAGCAATTCCCCTTCTGAGAACAATGTCCTGGGCTGCTGTGACTGCCCCAGCCCTGCTCTGCCCTGCCACCCTGGCTCACTTCTCTGCCAGTGCTGGCGTCTGGCAGGGCACTCTATCACCCTGAGTGCTCCTGGGGCAAAAGTCAGCACCTTATTCCCCAGCAAAGGGGTGATGCTTGCAGGAGTGATGCTCCCATTGCCCTCTCCCCTGTGGGTGAGCCTATGTCCTCCTCGGTGTCCTTGCAGTGGTCCTGCATGCCCCACCTCTGGCCAAGATCAAGCGGGAGCTGCCCAGCCCGTCCTCGGAGCTGTCATCCTGCAGCCATGAGCAGGCTCTGTGTGCTGGCTATGGGGACAAGTGCCTCTACAACTGCTGGTAGGTAGCAGGGGCAGGCAGCTGTGCCTGCAGAGCCCTCAGGGACTCTGTGCTGCGCGGTGCTGTCCCTCGGCGTCACCGTCACCCCTTTTCCCTCGGCAGTGCCTACGACAGGAAACCCCCCGCCGTGCCAGCGGCCACCCATGGGGCTGCCCCGGCCCCGCAGGCGCTGCAGGAGCAGCGGCAGCAGCCGCCCTTCGCCGTGCCACGGCCACCGCAGCCGCCCATCCACATGCCAAAGATGATGTCTGAGAACCAATTCCCCGCAGAGCACAGGTAAGGCAGAACCCACCCCAGTGACCACAGGAGTCCTCCGAGGCTTTACAGAGACTCTTGGGCTGGGTCAGTGGTCCTGAAGTGTGGGGGAGAAAGAGAAATGCTTGTGCCTGTGTCCCCATGCTATGGGTGCAGTTGGTGGGCCAAATGTTGTTGCCTGTGGTCCCATGTGGCAAAATTTGCCACTTCCTACCTGGATCTTGTGGCTCTTTGTCCTGCCAGCAGGGAGCTGCTCCTTCCAGTCCCTGAACACTGGGCAGAGCCTTTGCCTCCCTCTTGGGAAAGGCAGGGGAGGCAGAGGCTGACTCCTGCATCCACCCCTGTTCCTACAGGTGCTGGTCCTGAGTCAGGGCTCTGCTCTCCTCACTCCCACCCACTGCAGTTCTGCCTCCCAAGCCAAGCCCTGCAGGGCTGTGGAGCTGTGACCATCTCTGTCCTGCCCGTGTGCGCCCTGGGCTGGTCCCGGTCCAGAGCTCCCCCACACACCGCATGGCATCACCACGATTTTGTGGGCTGTGGTGCGAGACCCCTATTCCCTCATTCCTCTCCAGGCTGTGGCTTCACTCCCTATCACTCCCACATCCCTGGAGGCTCTCCCAGTCCCTTCCCTCACCCTAGGCTTGCTCCTTTGGGTGCTCTCAGTAGGCACTCTGCTTGTGGCCTCCGGATGTCCTTTGCTGTGACAGCCACCATGCCACCCCTGTGGGCACAGGACAAGATGTGGCAGCCTGGCAAAGGCCATGCAGTGGGGCCAAGGAAGCCCTTGGAATGTGCCCCCAGCGGACAAGCATCCCTCCCCAGCAAAGCGGGGCTCTGTGTGACCTTCAGGCTGTGCAGGGGGCTGGCTGCAACCCCTTGGGAAGCATCGTGCCAGCACAGGGCTTGGGTTTCATTCAGGAAGGGCAGAGGGACGTGGCTCGGAAATGGAGTAATCCCAGCCCGGCAGCTGGGAGAGCTCGGGTTACAAAGCCAAATGGTGCAAGGCCAGCTGAGAGGAGCTGGCACGGAGATCCAAGATCACTTTTCAAGGTGCCGGAGGACGAGGAGATGTGGCAGCACCCCCTCGAGATGGTCCCTCGTCCATCGGCACCGGCAGAAACTGTGCTCTCAGAGCAGTGATGGCAGCATCACAGAGCCCAAAATAGTGCTCCCTGCTGTCGGGTTCAAGGTTTAATCCCAGCTGCGCAGGCGGATTAGCAGCCGGCTGGAGCTGCAGAGTGGATTTGGCTTTGCGTAAGTGCCCACCCATGCACAGTATCCCTGGCCCCTGCCCCCCATGCTGGGGACAGATTTTACTGGTTTACAGAGATATGAGTCTTGAGGGTGGTTTTTTGTTCCTTTTCTCATTCCTTTCCAGATACCTGAAGGCCAGAGTGCTTTACTGTGGTGGCCCATGCGTTATCCTGCTGTTCCGTCTTGGGGTCCTCAGCGCTTAGAGGGGCACAGGGCTTCTCAGCACTCCACAGGGCCCCTGTGGGATGAGCCCCTGGTGGTGGCTGTGCTTCTGAGGAGCCATCCCAGCCTGCTGTGGGTGCACCCTGGGAGCACCCCAGGCTGAAGGCACCGAGCTGTCAGGCAGTTCTGGTTTGGGGTGGGAGCTGACCCGCACTCCTCAGTAATGCCACGTCCTTCTCCCCCAGGTTCCAGAGGCAGCTGTCAGAGCCCTGCCACCCCTTCTCGCCGCAGGCTGGGGTCCCGGGGGACAGCCGCCCCCTCTACCACCGGCAGCTGTCGGAGCCCCTGGGCCCTGCTGCTCCCCGGCCCCCTCAGGGATTCAAGCAGGAGTACCATGACCCCCTCTACGAGCATGGCGGCCCTGGCCTGCCCGGTCCCCCTGGCCACAGCTTCCAGCCCCCCATGGGCATCAAGCAGGAGCCCCGGGACTACTGCATTGACTCAGGTGGGTGTGAGTCAGGGGACAGCCAGGGTGGGGTTACACCGGTGACACTCCCAGGAGCAGAGCATCTCTGCCATCAGCGTGGCAAGGCCAGGGTTGAGCCTCAGGCAGTGGATGCTGTGTCACCCTGGAGGTCCTGTGGTGCTGAGATACTGCTTTGCCTTTTTCTTTCCTCTCTTTCCTCCTTTTCCAAAGCCAGGGGATAGAGCAGGCATTCAGCTGTTGGCAGTGATGTGGTCAGTGCCATGACCACAGGCTGGGGTGTCCCCCGTTGGCTCTGGCCTAGGGCCAGCTGTGATTGCTGGCTGCTGGACCCTACCAGCATCACGGAAAAATCCTCTAATCGCCTTAGGACCTAAAAATACCCCAACCTCGGGATGGAGGGTGGCACAGCCAAGCAGATGGTAGGGGAGGTGCAGCAGTGTTCCCTTCATGTGGGGCCTGTGAAAACTTGAGCTGACTTAGCCCATGCTCTGGTCTAAATTCCAGTGCCACGCCAAATCATACTGGGTTTTTTTTTCCCCAGTGATGAGGGTGGATGTAGGGAGCGTGGGGAGGGAGAAAAGTTCCCAGACTTCACTGCAGGACATGCTCAGGGTAAAGAATATGCTGTCAAATCCATGGTGGCACCCACAGGGTTTACAGCCTTAATGTCATTTCGTTGTCCCCTCAGAAGTGCCTAACTGCCAGTCCTTGTACCTACGGGGGAATGTCTTCCCCAATAGCCATGACGGTGAGTGACTCCCCCACTCTCCCCCTGTCGTGGCCCCTCCCCACCCCTCACTCGTGGCGGGCAGCACTCCCTGGGCACCCAGAAAACACTCACGAGAGCACTGTGGGGCCCGTGAGAGCCACACGTGCTGGCATTGTCCCCAAAAGCAGCCAGCAGCCCCTGTGAGGGCACGGCAGCGCCATGGAATCTGGGATAACATGGAGCTGCTAATAGGGTTTGGGAGCAGTGAGGGGGGCAGAGCTGCACAGTGCTCAGCCACTGAAGTAACTGGGAATGGGTCTGCTCCCAGAGCTGTGGATGGAGTCCTGTACTGGATTTAGCCAAGCCAGAGTTTTCTGGGGTCCAGCCAGGGTAGTGGAGGGGCCCTATGCTCACAAGGGTCTTTTCCCCACAGGATTTTCATATGAAAAGGACACACGATTGTATTTTGATGACACGTGCGTGGTACCTGAGAGGCTGGAGGGTAAGAATCTTGCCCCAAAGCACGCCTGCAGGGGAACTGGGGCTCATGGATGCTGGGATCTGCAGTGCCTGGCTTAAAAAAGTCAAGCAGTGCTGGCACAATGCTCTTGAGAGCTGCTGAGCATCATCCCACGTGGCAGCTTGGCATCACTGCCATGCTCCATCTGTGTCGCTGACACCCACCTGCCTGCAGCACCACCCCCAGCACCTCTCCCCTCTCCCACCCCACAGCCTGATCCTGCTCAGATGTCTCGGCACAGGGATGACCTGTGTTGTTGTACATGTCTCCTGCTGGTGACACAGCCTGGGAGAGGGGCAGAGCCAGGCTGTTTAATGAGTTGTCTTTGTGCGAGCAGGTAAAGTGAAGCAGGAGCCCACCCTGTACCGTGAGGGCCCTCCCTACCAGCGGCGTGGCTCCCTGCAGCTCTGGCAGTTCCTGGTCACCCTCCTGGATGACCCTGCCAACGCCCACTTCATCGCCTGGACCGGCCGGGGCATGGAGTTCAAGCTGATTGAGCCTGAGGAGGTATGAGAGGCCCTGCCCTGGGGCTGGGGATGCAGCAGTGGGCTGGATCCTTTCCATGCCACAGAACCTTCCCACTTGCACTTGAGGCGAGACATGTATCTCTGCTCTCCAGTCAGCTGTACAAATTTGCCTTTACTGTCTTCCACTCTTGACGTGGCGTGTGCTGGCTCCTGAGGCTGGCAGTGGTCACCAGCTGTGATGGTGTTGCCTCTGTGCTGTGCCTTGCTCTGCCACAGCTCCCTCCTTCCCAAGCTGCTCCCATCCTTTGCCCTGGGTTTCCAGCAGCAGCTCCGTGCTGGAACCACGGGAGGATGACACAAAGGAAGGAGCTGTTTGGGGAGTAATTGAGAGCAGCTGCAGCCAGCACTGAGCTACACATTGTGGGTGATTACCCATAATATCTCTTGCGCCATGCATGGAAATTGTGGTATTTTGAAGCAGCTTTTTTGGCAGGCTCTCTCTCATGAAATGACTTTGGATTTGGCCCCTCATCTGGCGGTGGCTGTGTGGTCACAGCCGGAGCATTTATCATGGCAGACTGTGAACCACTCCCAGACCATGGTGACACCTTCAGCTGCCCCAGCCCCCTCAGACAAGCCTCTAGCCTGCATTTCAGTTGTGATTTCCTCTGAGGATCCCTGTTCACACCCTGCCCGGAGCCCTGATAGCTGCCACCTCTCTCCCTGTAGGTAGCACGGCGCTGGGGCATCCAGAAGAACCGACCAGCCATGAACTACGATAAGCTCAGCCGCTCCCTGCGCTACTACTACGAGAAGGGCATCATGCAGAAGGTGAGTGACCCCCTGCCACCCACAGCAGGGTGTGACTGTCCCCCGCTGTCCCAGGCTGCAGCAGGAGAGAGATTAGGTCCAATGTGAGGTGTATGGTGCTTTCCCAGGGCAGGGGCAATGCTCAGGGCACCTCTCACCCCCTCCTTCCTCCCTGCAGGTTGCCGGCGAGCGGTACGTCTATAAATTCGTCTGTGACCCCGACGCCCTCTTTTCCATGGCCTATCCCGACAACCAGCGCCCTTTCCTGAAGACAGAGCTGGACTGCCCAGTGCCAGAGGAGGAGACGGTGCCACTGACACACTTCGAGGACAGCCCAGCGTTCCTGCTGGAGGTGGATCCCTGCGGCAGCCTTCCCTACGCGGAGGGCTTCGCCTACTGACTCGGCCGGCCGGCGGAGCCACTGGCACTAGCGCATCCACCTGGGGCAAACACGGTTTTCTAAAGAATATTTTTGGCTGTCCATAAGAGGGAAAAAAACCCCACCCCAATGACAAACAGCATAGGTGCACACACAAATTTGAGGAATTTAAAATGCCCCACGTGTGTTGCCACCGAATTCCCACCCTTCCTTTCCAAGGGCTAGTGCACAGGACTGCCCGTGGCTGGCACCTCCTGCCATGCATCAGTGTGATGTCTTGGGGCGCCGAGAGCCTAAAGTTGCAGTCTCTTCCCCAGGCCCTGGCTCCAGCAGTGCCCCAGGGCTGGGCTGCGTGGCTACCGAGCCAGTTGTCACGACAATCTGCTTTGCATCGAGCACAATCTGCGTAGCTGCCTTGTGTGGTGGAAAGGGCTTTGATTTGCACAGAGAGGAGGGATGCGGGGGGGCCGCCTGGGCCAGCACCCCGGGGCTGATGTGCGCAGCATCCTACCCCAACCCCGAAGAGCCTTCTGCCTTCTTCCCCAGCCCCTTCCCCATATAACCTATCATTCCCATAGAACCTCCTGCATCCTCTCCGTGCCCTCAGTCCTCCTCCCCAGCTCTGGCTATGGGCCATGGGTTGCATTTTGGGTGGAGGAGACCCTGACACTAACTCCCTCTTTGGTTGTTTTTTTGGTTGGTTTTTTTTTTTTTTGGGGATGTTTTAGGAAAATACTAAAGGTTTCTAAACTGATTTTTGTAGATTTTTTGTATTTTAAGGCAAAGCTATTTTTTGCAGCTCGGCTGCTGTCCCTGGAACCCCTGGGGACACCCCTGTGGCTTTCCTGGTGGCAGGGGGAGCCTTCGATGCCCGTGGCTTCCTGGGATGGCTGCCGAAGGATCTGGTCCACTCCATTTCACTGCTCCAGTCCTCTTTCCCGGGGAGCCAGGGCTGAATCCTAGTACTGGCTCGGCTGCGCTCCCCCTGCTCAGCATGGCCTCGGAGCTGAGCTGTAAGGCTGAGGTGGGCAGGGATGGGGGGGGTCCCCCACCCCCCTTCCTCAGTACCCCACTTCCCTCCAGCTCCCCTCACCCCTGGCTGCACCTCTTAACACTCCTCCACCACTCATATATCCATACCTGCCTCCCCTGCACCAGGCTACATGTTTTGTTGTAAATGCTGTATAGGAATTTTTTCTCTTCTTTAGTTAGCTTTGGATGGAATTTTTGGTTGGAATTTTGTTTTTGTTTTGGTTTTTTTTTTTGGGGGGGGGGAAGTATGAAGATTAACTCTACAGTGACTTGGTTGTTCTCCCCATGCTGGCTGCAGTGGCCTGTACCCATGGGGAGCATTTGGTTTTGGGAACCCCACCTTGGGGACAGGTTTTTAACCATTTGCTCGGTGTGGCAGGTCTGCAGTGCAGAAAGAGTTAATCTGAGGACTGATTTGAAATATCTTTATTCAAGCAGGGCTATGTATCTCCTGCAAAGCTGCATTACATTCTGTACTGTGTACAATAAAGGATCTTGCTTCCTGTTCCTCCCTGACTGCCTGGGCTCCTGCTTTGCCTGCGCCCCGGGGTGCTGCCTGGTCTGGGAGGAGCCCCTGGATGTGCTTTTGGGGTCTGTACTGCTCCAGGCTACAGCCCATCATTTCATCATTTGGGACCTGCAGCATGGTGTGTCTGGAGCTGGGACCAAGTCACCAGGGCTGCTCTCTCCCCAGCTCTCCTGCCCTCTCCCCAGTTCTGGATTTGTTGCTCCTGGGTGTGGATACTGCCATGGCTTTCACAAAGCCACATCCCATGAGAGGATCCATTTGGAATAGGCGTGGCTTCTGCCCAGTAGGTGCAATTTAATATTGCTTCTTCCCAGGGTTTCTCAGTGAGTCCTTCACTCCCCTGGAAACCCAAGCACCTGCCATCAAGCATGGCTAAAGCTGGTGGAGACCTCTCAGGAAAGCCCCTCCACAAGGTACTGGCAGTGGTCCTCCTCTGTCTCCATTTCTAGGCTGGGAGAAATTCGGGGTTTGCAAAAAGATGAAGGAGGTGGGTGGAGGGCAAGGGCTGTTCTGTGAGAACTTGGTTCAGCTGAAGGATCTATGTTTCTCCTGACAGACTGGAGAAGAACTTAAACACCCCAGAACTGCCCACTCCCACTGGCCTCAGTTTTAGCTGAGCTGAGCCAGGGTGTCCATGGGCTCCAGCCCATCCCATGCAAGGGTTGGTGTGATGCTGCTGGAGATACCCTGACGTGTTTTCTCTTCCAGCTTATTTTCACAGCCCAGCCAAATCCCATCCTTAGATGTGGCAGGGAGGAGATGAAAGGTCCTTGTGTGCTGTGATGCTTTTTACACACCCAGCCCACCTTGCTTGCATCCACTCCTGGCTGCCAGCCACGTTGCTAATGGGTCCTTAAGCTGCTCTTCCATCATGCCTGAAGTATTAAGCTGCATGGAGAAGCGTGGCTGTCTCCTAGCCCAGGCAGAGCAAAACAGGATCTAAAACATCCAGCAAAACCAATTTATGTAGCATGAAGCCTTCAAGGAGCTAAATCAGCTGTTTACCCTCAGGAGACACCTTACTCTCCCAACCCTATCCCATTTTAATTTTCCACAGCATTCTGTCCTCTGCCCAAGACTGCAAATCCCAGGTGATCTGAGCTCCAGACAGTGCCTGGTAATCCCACCTCACTGGGATTTCAGCAGGCTGAATCCCACAGCTCAGGATGGAGCAAGGGGAAAACGGGGCCACCGGCAGTGCGGCCGGCAGGCAGATGGCCCAGGGTGCAGAGAAGTGGGACCAATTTTGGACAGGAGGATGAGGATGAGCAGATAAGGCAAAGCCTCTCAAAGCCTTCATCAAGCATCTTGTCACACCACAACCCTGACCCTGGCCCTGCAGACCTTACTGTGGGCAGGGCTGGGGCCCCAAGGGATCTCTCATGCTGCTCTTAGCCAAGGGAGAGGTTAGGAAGAGGCGTTTTTCTATTCCAGTTTGTCAGTGTGGGACAAAAGGGTTCAAGCCCCAAAGAGTTTGATGCCTCACTGGCTTTTATTACTTAGGACACCAAGAATTTGCTTCTCATTTGATCCTGCTGTGTGTCACCCCTCCCTGTGCTCATGCTCCGTGCAGAGGGGATGGAGCTGCCTTGGGTGCCTGGTCCCACTTGTCCCCACCCTGAAGCTGAGGGACAAGCCACAGCTGTTCAGTGTCCTGCCTACAGCCTCCCAGAGATGGAGACAGGAGCTCCCAGCAAAGCAGGGGCTGGGCGAGCATTTGCCAGGATTTGGGGAGATGGAGGGGAAGCAGGTGGGGAAGCATGAGTGCTCCCTTCTCACCTCCTGCCCCATCAAATGCTGCTTCCAGGCACAGGGATGTGCCCTCTTGGGACACACTCTAACATGCCATGGGACAGGGAGCACTGCTGCAGCTGCCACCACTGTCCCTGTGACCAGGAACAGCTCAGGCTACCACTGCTCCATTCCCAGGACTCACCACCTTGGTCCTCTCCTCCCGTATTCCCACACCATTTGCCTCCTGCCTTCCTCCCACTCCTCCCAGCCACTGGGGAGGATGAAGAGGAGCAAGCAGAGAGGATGGTGAACGATGAAGCACTGTTTTGGGGAAGATTCAGCTATCCAGGCTGGGAAAAACCTTGGTGCTGGTGTCCAAGCCTGTCTCCAATCCTCCAGCTCACAGCTTCCACCTCTGTGTGGTCGTTGTGTAAAGAGTCCATCAGCAGCTCGAGGTGAGCAATGACCTGTGACACTGGGTAAGCACACAATAAAATGGCAGCTGGTATTGAATGGGGACAAATGTGGTTTTTCCTATTTTCTTCTTTTCACGGTCTTTATAATGTGCCTCAAGTTACCTCCTCCCCAGAGTGAGAGTTTGGAGTTACCAGATGGTCCAAGAGGCACAGGTTAAAAATCATTCAGAAAAGAGGAGCCTGTAAAAGGTAGAGGATCATTACAACCCTTTACACATCCATAATTCATGGAGTACATTTCTGCTCTCCCTGTCTCGGAAGCATATAGCAGGACTGGAAAATGTTCAAAAAGCAACGGAGACAGCCAAGGGTCTGCTATGGCTCTTACATGGGAGTGTATAAATAGTCCGGCACTTTCGACCGGGCCAGGATTTGTGGCTCAGGGGCTTCATTTTTAATAGCCCATGACGGAGTTTTCCATTGCTGTCTGGAAGAGCATTTTGGGGAAGAATTACTGCCCACGCAGCTTGTTCTTCTGGCAGGACTTGAGACTAGAGGTGCCGCATGGCCCACCACAGGCAGGGAGGCACTGCTCCCACCTGGCCCATCATGGTGGCCTTGTACCTGTGCTTGGCAGCTGGCTCTGCCGGGGAGGTGGGTCACATCATAGCAGCTCCTCTCTTCCCCAGCTCTTCCAGCACTCAGTGTTTTCAGTAAGTGGGTTGATTTGGCTCTTAAACACCTGGAGGGACACGAGTGGCTCCATGTGTGGAGTCAACTTCAATATGAGTCAACTCCAGAGGAAAAAAAGCAAACACAACCACACCAAAACAAAAGAAAACAAAACAAAACAACAACAAAAAAAATCAGGCAAGCAAAGATCTGGACTGGTGAGTAAGGAAAAGTGAGGAACTTTCACCCCGGGGTGTGCAGGACATCCAGCTCCCTTCACATTGGTCTGGCACCACCTCGTGGATGTCCAGCTGCTGCTGCTTCTAGCCACCACGGCGTTTTTTAGCACTTCTGCAGAGGTCTTTGGTGTCCAAATGGGGTTCATACCTGCGGGCTGGACCCTCTGTGGCAGGGAAGACTTCAGCCACAGCTTGTTTCCCAGGGCTTCTCTCTGCTTTGTGCTGACTTTCCTAGGATATGTGGGTCTATATTACTGACTCCAAGCCTCCCACTCCTGGCAGGCAGTAGGAAGAGGGAGACCACTGACCCCACCTTCTCCTGTGCTCCAATGAGAAGGGAGCCGGGGCTCCACTAGCACCCCAGAGCCTCAGAGCGCTCCAGCACTGAGCTCCCAGCCTCTCACAAGGCACTAACACTGGAATAAGCCTTTAAGTAGCTTCTGAAACCATGAGCCAATTGCTGAATTAAAGGCTCTCAGAACTACTCTGTCATCCTCTTATCATTAGCTGTGGCAGTAACTGTCTGTGTTATTCCTCTATTCTCTAGGTGCCCATGGACTAGTCCCAACCATGGGTCACCTATGTAGGTTCTTCTGGCTGGAGAACTTGAGGAACCTGCAATCCTGAGGCAGGCATCCTACCTAGAGGAAGGTGTCCCTGCCCATTTAGGAGGGTGGAACTAGATGGTCTTCAAGGTCTCTTCCAACCTCAATCATTCTAGCGCTCTCTGATTTCTTGGCCACTTTTTAGAGAGGCAAGCAATAGGACCCCAGAGGCTCAGATTTTGGAAGGAGGGTGCCTCCACTTGGTTGCAGAAGCAGGAGATCCCTCCTGCATTGAAGGGCTGGGTGCTCACCTGGCTGCTGCACAGCTCTCCAGCCAGGGGGGGCCCTGGGCAGGGGTCAGCCAGGGTAAGACAGGGCAAAAGATGCAATATGAGGTTTTATTTCAGCTGACAGTGGAGCCAAGGTAAGGGGCAGAGCTGGGAACTTGTCTGCAGTACATGGAACCTGCCATAGCAACTTATTTAGAAGGCTTTTTAGTTTAATATGAATAAAACCATCCTGGACAGAACAGGCAGCAAATGAGGTGAGAAACCCTGAGCTCCCACAATACTGGGTCAGCGCAGCTGTACCCTGCACTCCAAGCTGATCATCTACTGTCCTGCCATTAATGGTGCTGGGATTCCTGAAGAGACCTGAAAACAGGCCTTCAAAAGGCACAGCCAGGCCAGCCCTGCACCAGCCTGAGCAGCATCCCTGGGCCTGGCACCCTCTGAGTGCTGCTCCCTGAAAGAGGATCTGCCAAGGGTGACATGAACCCAGGACTGCAAGCATCTCTTTTAAAACATCATCTCTTGGTTTCTTGGCCACCTTGGACCCAGGAGAGGGCAGCAGCAGCCCAGGCTGCAGCCTCAGCTACCCTTTCCAAAGCTCCTCTTCATCTCCTAGGCTGCTCAGAGACAGCAGAGAAAGAAAAGCAGTGCATGGAAGGAGCAGTGAAGAGCAAAAACCCGACGTGTGGGCTAGTGGAACTCTCCTGGGCTTCCAAATTATTTGCTTTCAAGATGGAAGTAGAAAGAAAACAATCTTTCTTTGAAAACATTTTGGAGTGCCAGGGCTTTCCATGGCAGTCTTTCATTCTTTTGGTATCAGTGATCCCTATGGATGCTTGTCATGGCACCAAAAAGTAAGGTGGTGATTCTGGGGATGTTTCCATTCGAAGGGGGAAGTATTGGAATAAAAATACCAATATGACCGGTGGGACTTCCCTGGCTTGTCTGGCCTCCACGTGTGAGCTTAATAACAGCAACTGGGGTGTCTGTACCCCAGGAGATATTAAGTAGCTCACGTGGCCAAGGGTCCAAGCTTGCCAGGCTCCAGGCGTAGGGCTGGTTTCTACTGGAGAGACTTGAGGCGAATGGTGGAGGAAAAGGAGTGAGTCTTGAAGAGAGTTGTGTTCAGAAGGTTTTATTCCAGCCTGGTAGGCTTCTGAATCAGTCACTGCTCCACAGAACTCCAAACACCCCTTAACAGCTTCCCTGGTGTTTCCCAACTGACTCCCGACCGCATGGCTCAGGCACCCTTTTAACCTGGGGGAGGAGGGGGAGGAGAGAGGTAGCAAGCCCACCAATCCAGGTAAGGGAGAGGAGGTTTCAGGGACAGAGGGTTACCTGGATTGCTCAATGCCCCTCAGGGTCTAAGGCATCTTTTGAATCTGCCCAATCACACGACGCCTTTAAGATTGACAGACAGTCCTGAGCCAGAGCCCAGGGGGTGGGGGGGAGGAGGGGATACACACACCTGGGGAAGGGACCTTCCGGGGAGGGACCCGGGATTCTGGGGCAGATGCTGGCATCGCACTGCAACAGGGAGGCAAGTACATGCAGTGTGTGCCCATCATGATGCTGCAGAGATGCTGAAAGCCCGTGTGGAGCTCTTATGGCTCCACTCAGAGCACTCCCGGGGGATAAAATAAGATCACCAGTGCTGCACAGGCACACTGGCTGCCTTGCCCGCACTGATTTTGTTGTGCCTGAAGAAACAGGAAAGGGAAGGCTGGAAACAGAGAACTTTTCTACTTGTCCACCTTGGCATCCCACACAAAGGCTCCCCCCCAGCTTGGTGCACTGCTGAGCACTGTGAAACTCAGGCTCCCCACTTCCACTGGCAGCAGCACAAGTGTAGGTCAGCATTTCCCGGGGCAGCTGGGGCATTTCCACCCAGCCAGGCTGGCAGCATCCTCCTGCCCTTCCTGCATGAGCTCATGGGGATGAGTCACAGAGCAGGTGAGTGGGAGGAGGACATCCTTAGCCTGAATTCCTGCAGTGCATTCCGAGCCACCTGCTTTGACAACAGCCAGCCTGGATTTTGCTGAGGCAGTTCCATTTCTGCTTGGGTTGGCCTGCCCTGAGGCACATGTGTGGCATCGTGCCCCACTCCTGGCTCAGAGCACACAGCAAAGCCCTCAGCCGTGTGGCGTCTGTTCCCAGTTGGGCTCAGCTCATGGGGTTTTGGGGTTTTTTTGTGTTTGGGGGGGGTTTTGTGTGTGTTTTGTTGGGGGTTTTTTCGTTATAGGTTTTTCGTTTGTGGTTTTTTTTTTTTTTGGTTGGTTGTTGTTTTTTTCTTTTTGTTCACACCCTCTGAAATCGCAGAAGTGCAAAATTATTGTTTACCAAAGCTGTTCTCCTGAAATGAGTCATGAAACAAGGAGTTTTGTCACTCTGCCAGACATAGCCTGGCTGCTTCTCTAAATTGAATGGCATCAGAGAACAGCTTGCTCCTCCCTTTGGGTTTCAACCCACCTGTGCCTGGAGAGAGAATTATCCCCACCTGCATTGTTCTCCTGCCTTATTCCCACCTCTTCAGACAACCAGTCCTCTGCACCCCATTTTTGGGTGAAGCTCTGCATGGTGTGGTAACAATGGAAGCTCCACCTCCTGTTCCTGAATGGCTCTAATCTATCCACCCATCCATCATCCATCCATCCATCAATCATCCATCCATCCATCCATCCATCCATC
>VWZV01016816.1:439415-583805 GCA_013397155.1 Irena cyanogastra
TCCATCCATCCATCCATCATCCATCCATCCATCATCCATTCATCCATCATCCATCCATCCATCCATCATCCATCATCCATCCATCCAGCCATTCATCATCCATCCATCCATCATCCATCCATCCATCATCCATCCATCCATCCATCCATCCATCATCCATTCATCCATCATCCATCCATCCATCATTCATCCATCCATCCATCCATCCATCCATCCATCCATCCATCCATCATCCATCCATCCATCATCCATCCATCCATCCATCCATCATCCACCCATCCATCATCCATCATCCACCCATCCATCCGTTCCTCCCTCCCTGGTGGCACCAGGGCAGAGGCTGTTGAAGGAAGGAAGGGCAACACCATCTCCAATCCAACGCTATGTCCATACCAGCTACTGTGAGACATAAAAAAATTCAAAGCCAAGGTTTGAACCTACAAGGGCCTCCAGATTCATGCACTACATAGAGCCCACCTTCCTTTTCCCCCCTCAGATGATGTTTCATGCCCTAAGCCAAATAGAATGGTGTATCCTTAGTGCCTGAGAAAAGCCACCCTACATCAGCCATCTTAAAGCAATTTGGAATTGAGTCCCACACCTTGAGGTTTTGAACTTCTCCTCCCCAGTAGGAAAGGTGGCATTCTTTTGAAATCATTGCCAGAGAAAGGAGGTAGACATGGGTCTGCTGGAAATGTCCTTTGTGTCTAGTGTCCATGTTAAGCCAGAGCTACTTTCCATGACTGCTCTTAGCTCCTTCTGTGGTCTGGAGCCCCAAAAATAATTGCTAGGGTGCCTCTTGTTCACCTCCAGCCACTTGTAGGCAGCTCAAAGAAAGCTGCAGAGCACACATCCCTGAATTTTCTTTCTTCATTCTTGTCTCTCATTTGCAAAGACTCCCCAGACAAACCTTGGGATGCAGGCCCTGGCCTGGATTCTGTACACCTGGTTCTCAACTCTCCCTACAACGAAGCCTGCAAGAAGTGCACATCTCTCATGTGGGGCAGCCCATGCTAAACTTCTCCCAAGTCCAGAGATGTGTTGGCAGCAGCTGTTGGATGAAGCAGGTATGCCTACAGCAAGATTTGTTGGCTTCTCTCTTTTTTTTTAAGCAAAAAAGTAAATGGATTCCATCCATCAGCTGAGATGATTTGACAAGATCTGGCCTGATTATTTAATTTTTCTTTAAAATTGCTGCTCATTTTCAGCGCTGTTGAAACATGCCCGAGGCAGCACACCTGCAGGCAGCCTGAAAGCAGTGCCCATGGAGCTGAGCTTGTCAAAATGAACTCACAGCTTTGTCCTGGAAGAGACATCAGTGGACAGGATCAGCACAGTGATCATGATTTGAAGCCTGGGGCACGGTATGGTGAAAAATATTGTAGGTGAAAACGGTCTGGGAAAAGCAGCAGAGGTGTGGCAAGGCAGCTGAGCAGCAGAGTTCTGTGGCGCCACACACGTTTTACAGCTCCAAAGCTGCCAGAATGGCATCTCCACCAGCAGTGGCACCATCACCAGGAATTCCATTGCCACCACTGAAGACATCACCTGGACTTTCTCAGTGCCACGACCAGGAGCCCAGAATTGGCTTTGGCTATTGCTTCAGCAAACACAGTCACTCCCAGCCTTCAGAAGACCAGTGGTCACTGAACTGGAATCCCATGGGACTGTTGCAAGGATCAGGCCATGGAGGAGATGTGCCGACATCTCAATATCCCACCATCCCAATATCCCAGCATCCCAGTATCCCAACATCTCAATATCCCAGCATCCCAGCATCCCAACATTCCAACATCCCAGCATCCCAATCCCAGCATCCCAGCATCCCAACATTCCAACATCCCAGCATCCCAAAAATCTCAATATCCCACCATCCCAGCATCCCAACATCTCAATATCCCAACATCCCAGCATCCCAACATCCCAACACCCCAGTATCCCAACATCTCAATATCCCAGCATCCCAACATTCCAACATCCCAGCATCCCAATATCCCAACATCCCGGCATCCCAACATCTCAATATCCCAACATCCCAGTATCCCAGTGGGCTGGGCAGAGGGCAGAGCTGAGGACACAGCTGGAGGATCAGCAGCTGCTCTTGAGGCTGTGCTGGCTGAGTGGTGGCAGAGAAAAGCAGGAAGAAAAGCTAAAGTGGGAATGATCAGAAATGGACACAAGTATGTTCTTGCACTCCCTTTGTGTTCTGGAGCATGGTGCTGGCTGGGAGAGCAGTGTGGCTGCCATCCAAAGGCCACAAACACCAGATTTCATTTAGAGTTTGAGTTTGTGCGGATAACTCCACTCCATGGCTTCAGTTGCATTCACAAATCCATGTTTGTACCTGCAGAAGCAGCACCCCAGGCCTGGAAAGGCAGTCCAAACTCTGCTTCCTTCTAAAGTGCCATTTTTTTTTCTGATTTGTTTAGTTTTTCAAGAGTTGCAACAGTGCCTCCCTTATTTAATGGCTTTATTTTTAGTATTTTATAGGACACACATCATCAGGGAGCCAGAGCTATAAATTACAAGCATTTCAGCAAAAAATGGACCATCTCAGTGTGTGGTGGGTCTCCTCAGCATCATGTTGTTGCCTTGGAGGCCTTCCTGCCTGTGGACATTAGAGATGGCTGGGACAGGCTGGAGCCCAGGGATAGGGGTAATGTTTAAGTTCCCAGAGTGTTTTTGAGTCAAATAATGTATTTTCAGCAGGTTGAACTGTTACTAAAGGAGGAGATGAAGGTGTCAGGTTTTTTTCCAAACCTACTTCTTATGTTGTCCCAGGAGTGCCTGGAGAGCAGGCACATTTGCAAACGTTTTTCCTCTTTTAGAGCTGTTTTTCTCAGTCTTCTGTGCACTCTTGACACTCCTGCTCCTGGAAAGTAAGGCCAGGAAGTTGACGCCTGTGAATCCCATTTGTCTGTGCTGTGTATACACACCTCTGTCTGGGACCCAGGGGCCCCTTGAGATGAGAAGTCTGCAGGGACACAACCCTGGGATTTTTCCCACCTCCTCTAGCCCCAGACTGTGGGAATCAGCTCTGGAGGCTGCCCACAGCCTCCCCAGGAGAGGCTACTGCTCTCCATCACGCTGCCCCCTTAACCTGCACGTTTTAAGGGGCCAGGTTAACCCTGCCCTGCTCTCTCTGCCTCTCATGACCTGGTAACATCACTTCCAGCAGCTGTCAGCCATGCAAAATGGGATTAATCACAGAATCATGGAATGATTAAGGTTGGAAAAGCCCTCTGAGATCGAGTCCAACTGATAGCCCAGCACTGCCAAGGCCACCTATGTCTCCAAGGAGCCCCTGTCCCAATGCCAGCCTGTCCCAAAGCCACCACTGTGAGCACCAAGCCTCTGGGGAAGGAAGAGTCTCCCTCTACAGAGTCAGCCCGAGAGTGGCACACCCTGCAAATGCAGAGGTCAGTTGTGCTGTCCAGTGTTTTCCCAAGAAGCTGGGTCTAGGATGTTAAATCACCCTGTCCAGTCCCTTGGTTGCTCCACTCTTCCTTCTTTGCTTGGTTTCTGGTCATGGGATGGGAATGTTCAGCTCTACAATGGTAACAGTGCAGGGAGGGCCATGCACATGTCTTGCTTCCTTCAGACAAGTCTCCCGGTATTTCACTCCCTCACAGCCTGAGGACATCACTTAGAGAAGTTTCTGGAGTAAATTGTAGGCACTTTGCTAAATCTTTCAAGTGAAAGATAGCAGGATTAAATTCCACTTTTGATATAATCTGTAACTCTCTCTTCAAGGGAAATGCAGCTTTTGCCTCCAGCCCTGGCTGGTGCCTCTATGCTGAATCACTCTGATCCCAAAGTAAATAAAGCTCTTTGAAAAAGGGCAAATGTTTTCTCAGCTGCTCTTCTTCCCTTCAAATGCAGGACTGAGTGAAATTTTTATGTCTGCAGACAGAAATACATGCAGTCAACAAATGCTTCTTGCTAGGAAGCTGTCTCCACAAGATAACTGGGTTTTGGAAAGTACACTGAGAATCCATGGGATATTCCTGGACCACACTGCTCTCCTTACAGCTTTCCTTTCTCCTTTCCTTAAGTGCTTTACATTTTATGGACTCCTAAATGAGCAGATTTAAGCCACTGCACATTAATCTTGGCATGTAGACAGTTCAGGCTCCTGGTGTCCTCAAGACTTTGTTTCTGCTCAGCCCTGGAGCTGTGTTGGCAGTGGGAGACAGCAAACAGAAACAGCCCTTTGTCATGAGAAGCAGCAGTGATCTGAAGGGCCAGAGCCCTGGTATGGGGGCCAGGCTGCCTTCTCCCACCTGCTGCCCCCTCACCCATCCCTGGATGTCTGTGTGCTCCTTCTCCTCCAGCTCCAGTTCTGAAACCAGAGCTGAAGCCTAAAACTGACAGGAAAACCTTTCTGCCAGCTCTGATGGCAGAACATCCCACTCAGCTGCCCCACACATTCTTGCTCCATCCAGTCCTCTTCCCTACAGAAACCCTCTCAAGGCTGTGAATCCAATGTCAACAAAAGTCATTCTACTAGCTTTTTATTTTTATTAAACTGCTTAAATTTAAGCAAAGGTGCTGTGCAATTTTTCCAGCTTTCTCCCTGATGTGCTGCAGGGTTTGGGAAGGGTGCCTCATAATTCAGCTCAAGCTAGTTCCAACCTCCAGTAGGTTTACTGCTTGTAATAACACACAGCCTGGGCCTGACTCTGAGAATTCATGACTCCCCTCAGAAACAGAACACTAATTTGAACACGTCAGTGTTTTTAGTCGTACTGTTCTCCTCCTCCAGTTAAAGCATAAAACCCAGGGGCACAGATATTCCAAGCACCTTTCCCCAGCTTCAAGTAATCTACCATTAGCCACAGATTACAGGCTCAGAGCATGCACCAGCCCCTGAGTGCCAGCAGTGTGCACCCACACCTTGCAGGCAGCAGCCCTTCAACACAATCCTTGGGGTCTGCTGCCTTTCAAAAGCCAGTTGTGCTCTCTCTTCTTCCACTCTGTAGAAACACCACATGCCAGCGCTAACAAAAGGGAAAACACGCCAGGCAATGGGGCACAGTTCCATTCAGGGGAGCACCCAGCTCTGCTGCAGCCTCCAGATGGTTTGGACGGGCTTGCCTTGTCTGGGGGAGAAAACAACCTGCTGGGTCAGGTGGCCACGGGGATCAGCCACCTTCACCCAGGACCAATGCCAGCGAGCTGAGAGGTAAAGCTGACAGCATAAGGCAAGAGACTTGGCTGGCAGAAACTTGCCAGGCTTAAAAAGGGCAGTCTGGCCACTTCTGGCTGAGGAACTGAGAGCAAAGAATGTTCTAGCAGCTTAGAGATGATTGAATTGTTCTTTTGAAGTGACAAGGAGATCAAAATAAAAGGCTATTTTGGTGTTTTTTTTTTTTTTTTTTTATTTCCCTTCTTAGATTACCAGAAAATCCTGGCTCAGCTCTGGTGGGAAACAGGTACAAACTGTACCCAGTCACCACTGCACAGCCCCCAATTCACACCTCCACAACAGGAGTAAAATGGCAACAACCTCAGTGTTGAGAGGGCTTCAAGATCAACTTTCAGGTGGTTTTGAGCTCCTTGGACAGTGTCAGAGAGCATTGGGAGAATGGATCTGCATAGCAAGGACCAGGGCAGGGTCTCCAGCTCCTGCCTAACAAGAGTTAGGTGAGACCCAGTGAGGGCTGGTCCTGTGAAGCAGCCCATCCTCTCAGTTCCCATCACAGCAGTGGTGCTGAAGGTCCTTGGTGCTGCCCATAGTCCTCCAAAGATCAAACCAGGTGCCCTTGAGGTGGCTGAAAGGCACTCAAGAGCAAGCCACACTCCAGCAGGGAACAGGGAATAAAAGTTCATCTTGCTTAAACACAGAGCTCAACAAAAGCAAGAGAGAAGGTCACGAGATAGGGACAGATGTGGAAATTTGAAACAACAGAGGATTGTATTTGACACCAGTACATAAGTACAAACAGGTCTTCCTGCAGTGATGGAGAAGACTCCAATGCTGTCTGCTCTGCTGTCCTCTAAACAGAGGACATTTCTCCTCAGTCAAAGCTCTGAAATAAAAATGCTTGTAAGGAAGCTCCTTCCTTCTTATTTTCTTCCTTCTGTGAGAGGGGAAGCTTTTTTTCATCTGACCTTGCCTGGACGTGGTCTGCATGTCATGTGATTGACCCGCGGGCACTCCCTTTCCCACAGACTCTGCTGGAACATGCAATGCATTTCCAGGTCCTGCTGACAGTGTAAAGTTCAATTGAGGATTGCTCTGTTTAGCTGTGCTGGGGGCTCATAATCCCAGCGGGTCAAAATGTTTAGAGTTAAAGAGGTTACAGGCTTTTCTGAGGGAGTATTTAAACTCCAGCTGTCAAACCATTTGCATAGAAGAAATTTGTAGACTCAGCCAGCAGTACATTTAATTTGCTGTTTTCTTGTCGTTAATCTAGTAATATGCATTGTTTTCCCACTGCCATAAGAGAATAATTAATCTGTGGCAAATTTATGCCTAGAAAATTATAAATAGTAGGCCTAAAAAAAAATTGACTGTGAAGAAATTCAAGGGGACACACATCGATGAGGGCCCTATCAAGAAGGCTCTTGGCAAAGCCCTTGGAATGCCTTCAGGCTCTGATCTTTTCAGGATCTCATCTTTTCAGAAACCCATCTAAGGCACTTGCAATCTGCTTCATATTCAGTTTAATTGTGCACAAAAAACAAAAACAAAACAAAAACAAACAAACAAAAAAAAAAAAAAACAAAAAACAAAAAACCCAACAAACCAAAAAAACACTTGCAGACTTCGCACATTAAAAGGAGAATTTAAACAAAAAAATTAGAGCTTTTTCTCAGAGTCTATAAAACGAGTCTGAAAATGAGGAAGTTTGGTGTTGCAATTTCCTGGGAAACCTCAATCTCACTCCCTGTCACTATTGTTCTGTACTTTGGTCTATAATACAGATGCAAGCCTGATAAATTACAGACTCCATAGACTGTTTTCTTTCCATTTGCAGAAGAAAAAGCAGTGCAGGAACAAAGGTGGCATCTGCTGCGAGACTGAGATCACTTTCTCTAGCTGCGTTGAAGAAGGTGAACCTGCTGCAGGTGTTTGACATGAGAGAGGTACAAGTCAGGCTGTGGCTGGGGCAAGGCCATGTCTAGGACACGATAAGCACTTCTCAAATGCTTATCACTGAAACTCCCGAGCCAAGAGGGCTTTTCTGCTTCCCTCCTTTGTGATAAAGATTTTTCTGTTGACTGAATCTACATCCAGTTCACTACAACGAAACAGAGAATGAGGTTGGTGTTGGAGGGGGAGGATGGTGGGATAATCCTCAGTGGAGCAAGTTCTCTGAACAAAGGCAAGGCGAAGCTCAGGTTCCTCCAGGCTTTACTCTGCTGTAACCACAGGCAAAACTCTCCTCTGCAAAACGTTCCACAGGTGCAAAAATACTTAAGATGACGTTTTCCACCTCCATCCATCCCTTTCTTCCTCCTCCTGCTTCTCCCTAAACACCTTCTGTGCTGCCACCTGACCTTTCCTCACCTTTTCCCTGAGCTCCCAGTTTTTCTGGTGGGACAGAAAGGCAGAGACAGCTAAAGCCTAGCTGGATTCTGCAAGTGCCTAACAGGGTGAGCAGCAGCCACATCTCCCCGTGCTGAGAGGAGGTCTGTCCCCAGCCACCACGACTGCTGCCCTTCCACAAAAAGGGATGAAACTGGGCAGAGGACTGAAAGGTCACTATGGGCAGAGGACTGAAAGGTCACTATGGACAGGGAACAGCCCCTCAAGACAGCTTGCAAGTAAGTCTCACTTGGAACATTCGATGTGCGGGAAACAGCTTAAAAAAAAAGGAAGGCAGCTTTTACTACAAGCAGATTTCTCAAGCAGATAGTTGGGAACATTGGGGGAAAAGAATTAGGTGGTTAGTTTGGGGGTTTCCAGGTTTTGATGCTGGAAGAGGAACAACAGACAGGCTTTTGGTATGGAGGAGCACAACAGTACTAACCTTGGTACTCGTTTTTTTTTCTTGCTTTTCTTTAACAACTAAATGAGTTAGATCTACTCCTAGGACCTTCACCAATCATTTAAAAGGAAAATGTTTATTAGGGTGATAAACAACCAACCCTGATGTCTCCCATCAGGTAGGACTGGAAAAAAGAGAAGAGGGAAGAGAAAAATCACAGAGCCCCAGAACAGCTGAGATTGTAAAGGACTCCTGGAAGTACTCCAAAATGACTAAATATTACAGACAGGGCTGAACACAACATAAACACCTGTCTGTATCATGCTCAATACAGTTAGCTCCTAAATGCACAGCGGTGTGTGCAATCCTTTTTGCTTTGTTGTTTATTTTGGTGACGAGGCTGGTGGTGATGGGATTATTACAGGAGTGAGAGGGGTTGAAGGACTCTGCTTTAACACCAAGTGTCAGGTGAGCAGCACATTGTTGAGCTCTGGTATATATTTTGCAGGGACTAGCAAACGCAAGTTTGCAGACATAAGCCAGAGAAGTCTGAAACCTATCGAGAGGAGCTTCACCATCTCTTCATTATCAGCAGTTTCCAGGCTGAGCCTTTGTCTGCCTCTTGTAACCCCCTTCCCACCCACACACATTCCTTTCCAGCAATGCTGCTTTATTTGGCTTGTCATTATCTTCTTGTTAAATCCACTTAATTGGTGCCTTTAACTCTTTGTGTTCCTTAACAGATCCTCTGATATCACTTGTTTACTGAAAAAAACCCCATAGCCTTAAGTATTACATTTCAAAACAGCATTTAAATGGAGACAGGCCTTGCCAGTCCCAGTAACTCCCATTCACTCCATGAGACACAAGGCAAGTCAAAGTCTGCACACAGCCAGGGTATTTCCAGAAATCCAAAGTCTCCTTTTCCACAAGCTCCTTTAGGACAACAAATCTGCATCCCCCCTGCTACAGACTATAAAGCTTTTACTGCCTCTGTTGCAGACTGGAAGGGGTTGTCTCTCTGCTGGTCAAAGGTGGTTAGTGTAGCTCCCCATGTGTTTTGTTCTAAATTTCCATAGCCAGATCTACCAAGAATCTAAGGAAGAAAATCCTGACTGTAAGTTATGCCAGCAAAACCCCTAATGCCAATATGTCAGGAAATTTAAAAAAATTAAATATTCCTCTGTAGTTTGGTTTTATCTGGGGAACTGCTGCAAGCTTTACACATATAAAAATGCCCCAACTTTATGGCACCATCAGATGCATCTACATCGACAACTTCATCAGTATAACCCACCCCAAAGTCTCTGCAGCCACTGCCCAAGGCAGCACACAGCTCTGATGCGGAAAGGGAGGCTCTCTCTTTCTCAGTGAGTTTCTGTAGAGAGATTGGGGATGGGGGAGGTTGAAGGGCTTTAATCCACAGGAATTGCTTTGCTACTGAAAATGTACTCATAGACCAAGCTGGCACAGCACTCTTCATTGGGGGGCAGCACTAGGGGCAAAGCCGGGCTGGGCACCTACATGCCAAGGCATCTGCCAAAGTGCAGAGGGCTAGAGGAGGAAACGCAGGAATATGCAAAGATCTAACTCCTACCCATCCTCTGCTAGGGCTTCTGCTGGTCAGAGCACAGCACTAATTATGAGTACAGACCTGGCCCACAGATAGTACCCAAAAGTAAAGGTTTTGCTTTATTTTCAGACCCCTTTGTAACTCCTGGAGGAAGAGTAAAGCCTCTCTAAATATTTGGGAGGGAAATCAGGAAAAAAAACGGCAAACTCCCCTATAGTGCCACATGTTCTTAATCCATGTATTTATATTTTTCTGTGCCTAGTGCCACACTTTTGGGAGCAGGCCACTGAGCAGAGAGTCTCCAAAAACTTTGGCAGAGAAGAGGCTCCACAGCCTTTCCCTGCTGACATCAGGGAGGCCCTACATCTGTTGGTGGAAACAGCATGTTTCTGACATGGCAACAACATGGGTTAAATTCCAGGCATGAACCAGGCAAGTCGTAGTTTTAACATGTTAACATGCTCCATGAGGGGAAAAGCTGAAGTATTTTTAGCATGGCCAGAGTGTTTGTCCTGCACTGTTCTGGCCTTTTTTGGAATTGTTAACTCTGCTCTAGAAACAAATACAATAGCCTCTTCAGTAGTGAAATATTACTTATTTTCTTTAATTGTTTGCCACAAAGAAGACTACGAGTTGTACTTCAAAGACATTAAAGGAGAAACTTACATCAGCTACTTTCAGCACAGCTCACTGTTTTACCATGCCAGCCAGTTCATTTGCTGCTTCCCTATTTCTGCCCATGCCCCCCAGCCTTTCCTAATTACATGCTTAGCTCTGACAGAATCTCAGTGGAGAAAACATTTTTCTTCATGATGAAATTCCACCCCAAGTTGTTGTTTGAAGGGACTGCCCCTCGCTCTCCTGTTTGACTGGCTGAGTGCAGTAAGAGGGGTCAACAAAACACACATTGCTCTCTCATCCTGCCCCTCACACACCTCCTCAGACCAATCTCCAAGACATGTCAGGGAGAAGCATCTGTTGACAGACTATTTGGTTTTATCTCATTAAAAACCCACCATGCTGTGCTGGGGCAGAGCCCAGCAGGCAACTTAGGGATAAAGGAGGAGATGAAGTTTAAGCACAAATGTAACAACAAGAATCAACACAAGGCAAGTCTGAGGACTGAAAGGGAAACCACACGGAGCCAAGGAGGGACTCTCCCCCTCTCCTATTTTCTCATCCCATTTCAAATAATATTCCCTTCCTCCTCCACTCTGCCTGGTGCTAGCATAAGCACGCAACACAGCCATAAGGAGAAGCCATCTGACAGTCCCAGGCTGCACACAGCTGCCACCACCCCAGTGACCAGCTACACCTAGGCCACACATGCAGGTTACCCAGGGAAACAGGATTCTTGGAAGGATTCATGGTGAGAGAGGCTTGTGTGGCTGCAAATAGGAGACTGTGGTTGATCATCTGCTCCCACTTGATGGGAGAGGAGAACAAGCCTTTTTTTGTCCCAGTTCTTCTCTTCCTCCTCTTCAGAGATTGCCATTACTAGTCTGGAATTACTTCTCTAGTTACTTCTTGTTGCTTCTGGAGTGGGAGAGAAGATGGGGCAAGGGAGTTGTGCTTGGCAACTGAGACTCATCTCTCAGGCAGCAGGACGAAGAAGATGGCCTTGAGGAAGTGACCAAAACTGCAAAGAGCAGCCACGAGCCAGTGGGAGCGAAGGCTGGGGTCAGTATTCACCACACATTTTGTGATGTCTGCCTAATGAGGAGGGAAGAGAGATCATCAGAGAGAGATGCCCAGGTCAGGCACTTCTTCAGGCTGTCCCAGCCCCACAACCCACAGCATCACACCACCACTGCTGCAGCATCAGGTGTTGGCTCTGACACTTCTACACACTGGAAGTTATTCAATCAGGCTCCAGAGCCCTGCAAAATACATTTTCCTAATTTCCCACCAAAGAGGCAAGGTGTCCCCCTCTTTAGCCACCCTTGAGGAAAGAAATGCTACAGGAAGATTATCCAGCACTTTCCATTTTGGATAGCTAAATACAACTTTCTTTCCCTGTTCAAAAGGTCTAGGAAGCCTTAGCAGTATCAGCATTCCCATCCTTTTCTGTAAAGCCAGATGCTTCCCAGAGGTTGTCCTGTTTTATATCAGCTCAAGTTCCTTTTACATTTTCTCTTGCCTTAATGCTTTCTTTGGAAGACATTCAAGCAAGCCATTCCCCAATTCAAATCTAAAGCAATGCAAGTTTTGTAGCTTTGTTTGTGGAAATATATACGCCAGCAGAGATGCCTCCCAGATGTGTGGGCCAGATTTAAAGATTGCTTGGGCAGCCAGCTTCAAGCATTAACAAGAAGAGAAGCTGGCCTGCAATGATTAAAAAAAATTAAAAAAAAAAAACAAACCAAAAAAACCCCATCAAATTGATAGAAATAGGCTCTCAGCTGGCATGGGAAAGAGAAAATGGAAAATATTGAGAAGGTGAAGTGAACAGGACAGAGGTAGAGAGAAAAATGCATTTTCTGGTGCAGGAATCAAAATTAAAAGCTTTGCCCGTGATATAACTGAGTTCTGGTTAAACTCCAGTCTAGCATAAGATGTGGACTCTGCTTGCGCAACAGGGGGTGCACTGTTAGCACATCAACCCCATGTGGTTTTCAGAAACAGCTTTTGGGTAGCAAATGGGAACAATAATCACATCACAAGGATGGCAAATGTTCACAGCCCCAAAAGTTTTTTCTTTACAAGCTTAGCTCAGCAGTCTTCCAAATTTACCTTCTGACATAAGTCTCTCATTGACCAAGCACAGACAAGTGAGACTCTAAACCCTGAGGTGTTCCTCCCCAAAACAGGACACAAGAGACTCCAATAATCTTCTCTATTCCTTCTGCTCGTGCTCAAGACATGCATGAGCCTTGCCTGACCAACCTTGGTCATCATGAGAAGAAAGGAAAAAGGGGCTGAAGGGACAAATTCCAGAGTCTGGTTAGTGAGTACAGCCACACTAACCAATCCCACCATTATCTACAGACCAAAGCTCTGCTGCCAGCAGCCTCTCACACATTCCAGCAGTTCCTTCTTCACCAGGTCTGGAAGGCTGGCATGGTGCACCTCACCACATTGTGATCTCCTGGGAGTATCAAGAGAAGCTGAGCTCATGGATAACTGACAAGCAGAGACTGCAGAAGGAAGGAATACGGAACATGCAATGGTGGGAAGGAACAGGATGACAGGAGAGAGATGAGTCAGCACCAAGGTGTGGAAATACTGCTGCCTATAGCTAAAAAACACAAGCAAACATAGCAAGCAGAGCCAAGACAGCTACCAAAAGATGGTGCAATGTGGTACTAGTGGTCACAGGTACTGCATTGTGGAGGAAAGTTGAGGTGAGTCTCCCTGAATACCTCCAGCAATGGCTTAGCACACTCACCCTCCTATTTGCATTTGAAAATAGTCTGAACTGACTCAACCTGTCAGATTCTAGCAACCTGCATGGGGTCATGGTTAAAACACAGTTGTGTCAAACTGTCCCTTCAGTTGAGAGAAGCCATGACATGCAGGTACCTGTCTGAACACACGTTAGGGTACCTGCTCCTTGAGAAACATGAGCTCTAATGGGCTTTAGTGCCTCATGTGAGCCACTACAAGGCCCATACAGACTGGGTTGATTACAGCTGTAGAGGGTTAACTGCCAGATGAGAAAATGTGAATTCCTTAAAGCCCTGCTCTGTTCTCCCAAAGGAAATGACCTCACTGCTCTAACTAAGAGGAGCTCCACTCAGAAGCACTTACAAATTTCTGTGGGGCTTGCTTAGATAAGCAAAATTGCTCAGCTGTTTAACAATTGCCTTAGCTGTTGTTATCCAAATCAAGCCTACCTGATAAGGCAGTGGAATTGAGAACTTCAAAGCCACTTAGGGCTTTTTGCCTTGTCAGGCACTGATAAACTGTTGCAATGGCAGTTTGATGTTCTGTGTTAATTGTTCAAACAAATTCAAGTCATGTACCCTGCTTTGTAGCAAATGCTGCTAAAAAAATTTAAATCTTTCTGTTCTACTGTAAAGCCACCACTGAGGCTGCAAACTCTTCCCAGGAAGAGATGATGCCTCAAAGGTTCTTTCTTGCTCTTCCTGTGAGGTTTGCATTGGGTTCTGCAGTCTTCCCCACCCTATGGAAGCAGCATGGGAACCTGCTGCTGAATTGAGAATTTCAAATGCCTTTCCAAAGGCTCCATGGTGTCTTTCCTGGACCAGCTCAGGGTATGGGGGTTATTCTTGGCAGGCTCAGACTAGGCTGATGCGTAACAGATAGGGGCCATGTGAACAAGGATGGCAAGCCAGGACAAACCAACACAAGCTAGGCCTGGCAGTGGGTGAGAGAGCTCCACCAAAGAGCTGCTTGGTCTGGGCTGTGAGTGAACAAGGCTGGGAAATTCCTTGCTGCAATGTCTGGATCAAGAGGAAGAACATTCAGGGAGGCACAGTACAAGATGGGATTAGCAGCTTTTCCTCAGACTGAAGGGACCCCTCGTTTCTAGAGGGAAAGTATTTCCTTTTCACAGCCCAGAGCTGCTGATAAAGGTGCTGGAAATGGGCTGTATCAGAACAGCCCAGCAGCCTTCACAGTCTTGTGCTTGATGGGGGGCAGTGAAGTACACTTCCCTTCCTTAGGGCCAGATCCCAAGAGCAAAAAGCATGGATTCAGCAACTCCAGTAGGAATGTGCTGTCCATCTAAAGAGGGATAGCTGGCACAAGGAGCCAGTGGTGGACTCATCTCCTCAGCTGCACAGAACCAGTGCTGGTCTGGAGATGGGTTTTGCAGCCTGTTTGCTATGCAAAAAATTTTCCAAAAATATCCTTTTGGAACTATCCAAACATTCTGTTTTGAACTCTAATGAAGAAATACAAAAATTAAAACAAGATGCTAGCTTATCAGAGCATGCAAGTTTGACCAAAACAAAGAAAAAATAGTTGGAAATTAGAAAGAGATGCATTCCTACACAACAGTTCTGTTTTAATGAAACTAGATCTTAGGAAAAAAAAAAGTTTCAGAGAATACATTTCAAGCAGCTCTACAGGTATGAAGTTAAAGCAAGCCTCAAATGGTACTGAGGCAGGGACTGGCATTCACAGGCAGGAACAGTGTTAATCCCAGGATATCCTCTTCACTGGCCTCAGCACAATTAATTTTTGGAACACAAAATGAAACAGATCAGGGCATTCAAATCAAAGGTTACTTTTAGCCCAATCAAACAGTTTCCTGAGTCAGCTGGCCTCAAGGTGACACAGTTTTAGAGAGGGCAGGTAGGACTGGTACTTAGGAAGTGCAAGGGATCCAAAATCAGAACAGTGATACTTTCCCAGTTCTTCTCCACACTCCTGAAGAAATCAGGTAACTGAACCAGCTACTGACACAGCTGGGAAGTCTCAGGACAAAGGAGCAGTACTCAGTTTGGAAAAAGACACCCCACTCTCTCCTGATCTGTATGGGTGAGGAGCCTGACCATTTCCTGACAGCTTAGGAATAAATTTCACCTCTTGGAAAAAAGGGAATTTGCTGCTGTGGAAAGAGTGCATGCCTTGGGAACAAGATGTCCTATGAACTGAGTCTTATGGCAATATTTTGCCCCAAGTAGCATCTGCCCAGCAGCACACTAGAGGATCCAAGGACTGTCTGTGTCCCTGCTAGACAAGCACATGGAGCCTGATTCATACAGACATCACTCAGCTGCCAGCCACTAACACAGCCAGCCAGTCTCTCCAGTCAGCTGGGGAGGTCACTGGAAAGGTATCTAGCTATGCCACAGCACCAAAATAAAGCTCTTACTATGATTGACCCTCCACAGGAACCAATGCTCACATTAAGTATAGACAGACCAAAGAAATCCAGTGCTTAGAGGTGAAATGAGAATTAAGCTGGCAGGCCTCATTTTTTGCCAGTTGCTGGACAAGAGTGTCACAGAATCAAAGAATGGTTTGGGATGGAACACACCTTAAAGATCATCCAGTTCCACCCCCTGCCAAGGGCAGGGACACCTTCCTCTAAAATCAGCCTGCTCCAAGCCCCATCCAACTTGGCCTGAACACTTCTAGGGATGGGGCAACCACAGCTTCTCTGGATAATCTATGCCTGTGCCTCACAGGAACGACCCCTACAGTGTCCCACTGTGACTGGCTGTTAGCTCTGGGTAAGATCAGGAACACAACAGGTGCTGGTTAGTCAGGACTGAATTTATTATTATTATTATTATTATTATTATTATGTCTCAGCTATGCAGGAAGCTGAGGACAAAAATAACTGATGTTTCTGAGGATGGAACCACGAGGCAGTAAAAGAGTTATATAAGTCTAGCACAGGTGTAAGTAGGACAGAGGTGTCCACAGCATTGTGAAAGAGAATCTCACACAGCCTCTTTCTGCAGAGAGCACACTCTCACTTTCATTAGCTGGGATATTTTCTGGTCTGGACATGCAGAAACAAGTCCAATGAGACAGCATTTCTCACCCAGCCTCCTCTCCTTTTCAGCCATGTCACCAAGGTCTTGCGGACAAACTCTCCCAGGCAGTCCACGATGGTGTGAACCATGGCCGGCTGCGCATGCCGCACGCAGTCCACAGCCAGCCCAGCTGCCACGGCGTACAGAGACACCACCTTGCCCCACGTAATGCCTGTGGAAAGAAAAAAGGCCATTCGTATTTACACACCCACACACACTCAGGTCAGTCTTCAATAATCAAAGGAAACGACTCTGCTTCATTACATGTGCCCGTGCTGCTTGCGTGCAAGTTCTGTATGCTCTCCACATGGGGGAAAAGACATAGTAGGGGACCAGAATTAGGGAAAACTCTCCACATGGAGAAGCAGAATGAAATAATCTGACCTTGGTATGGTCTGATTGCCTCTCAGCAATGGCTGCACAGCCTTGGGAAAAAAGCAGCCCAAAGGCACCATTGGGACAGGGGAGATGTGCACTGGTATGTTTTGTATTGCCACGGGCTCTCAGACATGGACATGCTGCATAGGAGGTGACAGAATTCATATAGTTCGAACAACCTGGGTTTTTTGTCTTCAATACAAAGCTTAAACACCCTTAGACAAAGCATTCATGGTTTTTTCTAATCACTGTTCCAATGTGACACTCAGAGCATACAAGATAAGCACCTTCAGTTCTATAATGGCACAAAAGCAACAAAGGGAGGCAAAGTTACGGGGCCAAGACGGTTCACAGAATCACAGCTGCAATAGAGGAGCCATAGAATCCTGAGCTGGACGGACCCAGAAGGATCATCAAGACCAGCTCTTGGCCCTGCACAGGACACCCCAACAATCCCACCCTATGCCTGAGAGAGTTGTCCAAACGCTTCTGAGCTCTGGCAGCCCTGGGGCTGTGACATTCCCTGGTGTGCCTGTTCAGTGCCTGACCACCCTCTGGGGAGGAATCTTTTCCTAATATCCAATCTAACCCCCACGACAGCTTCATGCCATTCCCTTGGGTCTTGTCGCTGCTTACCAGAGGGCAGAGTGCCTACCCCTCCACTTGCACTCATGAGGGCTGGTGTCCTCTTCAATGTAAGGACGAGGCCTCAGCCTCCACCTAAAAACAGGTAGCTTCAGAGATTTTGCCACTGCCTACTTACCATTGCCTGTGCTACCCCACTGAGGACAGTGCAGGGGTGGAGAGTCAGTCAGTTACCTAATCTCCCAGAAGACAGCCTTCCTGCCAGGCTGACCTGCCTGCAGCAAGTGCTCCACAGAAGTTGTCCCAGCAGTAGTCATCTTCCTGTTGGTGTCAGCGACAAGCACGAGAGCTCAGCTCTAGGCACCAGCCAAACCTCCCAGGGGCTCCCCTGAACCTTACCAACACCACTGGGCATAAATCCTTCATGCTCAAAAACTGCACTCATAAATCCTTCATGCTCAAACATTGCAGTCAGCTGCTTCTCATCAGGCTTTCCTCAGGACCAATGACCTGGAAACACAACCCTTTCACTCCCATGCAGAACTAGTGCTGCACAATGGCATATCCCCCCTGTACTTTATTATCTGTAACAGCCAGATTTATCAAGCATACTGTGAAGTATTTTTCAGTGTTGGCTCTCTATGGAATCTGTCCAAAGTCTCTCCCAAACATAGTCAGAAGCCTGGTGAAGTTCTAATATTTAAAAACCACACAGAACTGTTCTCGGAGGGTTGCAGCAAGGTGAAAGGATGGAAAGATGTGTGCAGTCACTAGATCTACGGGTCAGGAGGGGTTAAACACACCATTAGAAAACTGGATGTGCTCAGCAAGCAAAAATACAATTTAAATTGGATAAAGAGTCTCTCTCTTTTCTTCATTGCACTCTCAGATCCCCAGGTAGCCTAAAACAGCTCTGGGATGGAGCTCCAGCCTCCTCACAGCAGTTCTCATTGCAGCAGAATGCCCTACATTTCTTTAGAAAACGTGTAGATTTCAGAGCATTTCCACAATTCTTACATTTGGTGCTTCAAAAGGGACATTCACACTAACATTCACTTTTAGGAATTGATTGCTTTTCTTTCCTTTAAATAAAAAAAAAAAGAACTAAACTTTAGAGGAACTCTTCAAATGTCAGCCACAGGAATACTTCATTAGACTGAAGAAAATCCATTCAGAGTTACCAAAAAAACCCCATTTTTCATGACAAATATAAGATAAAAATCTACAGATGAACCTTTTGTGAGGCTCTCAAATCCTCTGTGATACTCTGTCTTTCCCCAGAACTATCCCTGAGATCAGAGGAAGTTATTAATACAACTAAAGTGACTGTTCTTCTTTTGGTTTTATTTGCTAAGCAGACCCTGCAGTGTCCCTGACACCAGCCCTGTCACTCAGGAAGTTCACTGCCTGTTTGGCATTCACACTATTTATCTGCCTTTCTCACATTGTGTGTCACCATGACAGCCAGCAGAATGAGCCAGGAAGAGGCTATGAAACCACAGAAGACTAGACAGAGGGGTTCACCCTGCAAGGAAGAGGCTATCTGAGTGCAGGTCAATACAGTTCTACTTAATGGAAGAGGCTTTAAGGGTTACACTTCTTGCTGATGATATGTTCAGGACCAGAGCCTCAGCTGGCTTATATTCAGCTTTAGTATAAGTCAGTTTTACAGTCCTCCATCCTTGCAGGTTCCCTGCATTGTGAGTTACATAACAAAAGTTACCCAAAATTCCAGGGAAGAGTTCACTGGCTCGTTCCCAAGATTTTGCTGACAGCACTCTTTAAATATCTGAAGCAAGTCCATTAGCTCTGAGATATTTATGTGGCAGTAACAAAGACTGACAGGCCTGAAGTCATTCTGGTACAGAAAGACATCTCCAGTCTTGGTTAATGTTGTTTTGAACCCAAGTTTCACTTTCCAATAGAAGGAAAGTGTATCCATGACCTGTGAAAGACAGAGGCTCAAGAGACCCATGATTTCCCCAGCACACAGGAAAGCAGTTTGCTCTAAGGCACATCAGTCCAGAGAGGATGGAGAGAAAGCCCTTCAGCTCCAGCTTCCCTGCCAAGATTGCTCCATAGTGGTACCTGCTGCAGGACCTGCACGAGAGGAGTGCTTCCCTGGCACATGGAGAGAACGCCTCTCCTTCCACAGCAGAAAGAGAATGAGGTCTTGGTTAATGCTTATAATGGTGATGGATGTGGAGGGCTCAGGGGTCACATCATCTTTCCAGAGCATGCCCTTAAGGGTCAAACCAATCCTTCAGTCTGCCTTTCCTGTTATTAGCAGAGTCAGTCCATGGGGACAGGAGAGGAGGAAATCCCTTCCTGATTCCCATTTGTCTGAAGTCCTCTTGCCACTGCTGGAGGCAGAAGATGGAGACAGCAGGCTGGCCTTCTCACTCTCAACAGAAGGGCACAACTTATGTTCTTCTTCTCACTAGATACTGTAGGAAGCAAGGGAAGAGCAGGCACCTCTAACACCCGGGCCATGCTTGTGGCTGGGCCCCCTGCCCGGGAGGGCTCCAGCAACCGTCCAGCCCCAGGCAGGAGAGGGCAGGGGAACATGCCCCAGCAGCCCTCCTCTGCACTTTCCCAGGACACCAGTTCCATCAGCTTTTCTCTCTCAAGGACTCCTTGGCAGGGGCAGAGGAGCACAGTTACTGAGAGGGCAGTGCCTCTGTCCCCTGTGATGTCCAGGCCAGGTCCAAAGTGACATTAGTGTGATGCATCTCAGCATAAGCTGGAATGGCATCTGGCCAGTGCACATGAGAGGTGAAAACACATTGGCTTGCTCCAAATTCCTCAAAAGGCCTGGCTGTCATCCACACTGAGTGAAACAGGCACTCATCACCAAGCAAGACAATCCATTCACAGCTTCCCACTGTGTGGATTAACATGCACAGGAGCTAACAACAACAGGGAATGGAAAGCTGGTCTAAAAAGGAACGGTCAAAAGAGAGAAAGCTCTGCTCACAGACATGGAACAAAAGGATCTGCAGAAAGTGAAGGGCTGCTTAGAAGGCATTATAAAAAATAAGAACTACAAGTTGCACTCTCTAGGCCAGCCATGGGCTGAAGGTATGTAAACACTGCTGAGCCCAGGATAAAATGAATTAGCAGGAGAGGAATGCTCTTGAAAGTGTTCCTGCTCATATGAGCTTGTTTGCCCCAGCGGAGAGATGAAGAACCCACAAGACTCCACACTACGTGATGTTATTCAAATAAACTTCCCTCTGCTCCACTCAGCATCAAAGTCCCACTCACAGATCAGACCTTAACGAAACACGATCCACTGCTACACTTCAACAGCTGGGAGAATACAGCCAGACACAACAAGCTTCGGTGGAGAGAAAAGCTGAGAGGGGTGTGCACAAGGCAGGATGCTCAAGTCATAAGGCCTAAGTGATGAGGGAGCAGCAGGATGCATTTCTAACAGCATTTCAGAGAAACCCAGAATGGTCTGGGTTGCAAGGGAATTCAAAGCTCATCTCATTCCAGTCCTCCGTCATGGGCAGTGTTACACCCCAGTCACTTAATTCCAGGGTTAAAACCAAGGTTCTTTTGCTCTGGATAGATGCAAAGGAGAAAATTCCAACCAGATATTCTCAAGAGGTAAAAAACACATGAAAGTTTCCTGGCAAACTACAGAAAATTAAGGAACATTGGCAAAAGAGTAAATGCAACATAACATCACTTACCATTGCATAGACTTAGCCCACTGAACATAGAAAAACCTTTAAACCCATTCAATGTCATGTTCTGTGAGGAGAGAGAAGAAGAAAGGGAGAAAAATAGAGAGACAGGAAAGATAGAGAAAAACAGACCAACAGCTACCAACTCCAGTTCCAGTGATGGAAAACTCCAAAATGAAGGTAGGGTTAAAGGACAACGTGCTTGCCTCGTGGTCAGTCTTCTTAAAGCTTTGGCCCATCCTGGGCCTTCCTCCCAGGTGGGACTTGCAGTTTCTCAGACATTCAGGGACTGGGTCAGGCAACACTGGGGGGCTGCTTTCAGTGTGCCATGGCTGACAGAACTGCAGGGTTGAGGGGTACAGGGGCCAGGGCACCACCTCACCAGAGCAAGGTCTGACCCACCCCCTACCATGCATTCCAAGCACCCTAAGATGTCTCAAAACAGATTACTTTTTCCAGTCTCTGACAGGCAGGGACACCTTCCAGTATCCTAGGTTGCTCCAAGCCCCATCCAACTTGGCCTTGAGCACTTCCAGGGAGGGGGCAGCCACAGCTCCTCTGAGCAACCCGTGCCAGGGTCTCACCGTCCTAGAGAAAAATTTCTTCCTAATATCTAATCTAAACCTACTACCTGTTAGCATGAAGCCATTCCCCTTCATCCTGTCACTCCAGGCCCTTGTAAACAGTCTCTCTCCAACTTCCTTGTTGGAGGCTTCTTCAGGGACTTGAAGGCCACAGTGAGGTCACCAGGAGCTTCTCTTCTCCAGGCTGAACAATCCCAACTCTCCCAACTTTTCCTCACAGCAGAGCTGCTCCATCCCTGTGATCATCCTGGTGCCTCCTCTGGACTCTCTCCAGCACCTCCATGTCCTTCCTGTGCTGGGACTCTCAGGCTGGAGACAGGTCTGAGTGGGGCAGAGGGGCACAATCTCCCCTCTGTTGCTGCCCACGCTGGGGGATCAGCCCAGCACAGGGGTGGTTTCTGGGTCCCAGTACACAGGGCTGGGGCATGTCCAGCTCTCACCCACCAGTACCCCCAAGTCCTTCTCCCAGGGTTGTTCTTGATCTGCTCATTCCCAGCCTGGACTGATCCTGTAGGCTGCCTTGACGCAGATGCAGCATTAGCACTTGGCCTTGTATAACCTCATGGGAGTCCTATCAGGTCACTTCTCAAGCTTGTCCAGGTCTCTCTGGACGTCATCCCATCCTTCAAGTGTGACAACAGCACCAGTCAGCTTGGTGTCATCTACCTCCATTTGCTCCTGCAAGGAAAGTGCTTCCTCCTCAGAAAGCATTAACCCTACATTCCTGTTACACAGGGTTCACTTCAGCCCAGGCACTCTTGATGAAAAGCCAAACCCAGTAAAAACCAGGCTGAAAGCTTTTAAAAAGCTCTCATGCCTAGCAGCTCTCACCAACAGGACAGAACTGCTTCCTTTAGGAAAGGAAAATGCCTCTCCCTTTTCTAATTCTGATTTTCCACCAAGTGACCTCTTCCTTCTGGCATTTGTTTTAAAATGTAAGGAAAATGTCAGCTGAGTCAGGCCCCAAACCAAAGCTTGTTCAAGTCAGGGGAAAGTCTCCTGCTACCTGTAGAGCAGCTTTGGACCACACATGAGAACTAGTGGTAACATCACAGAGATGATGCTGTTGCAGATCCTTCACCATCAAAAGCAGATCAGGGCTTTACAGTGTTTGTCTCCACACAGATGGGCTCACCTCACCCTGAATAACTAATGAGTTGTTTGGAAACAGGGGAACAAAATACAGCTTGAGTCTAAAGACTCTTCTCCCAGATGACAAGCCATGGGACAAGAGGAAACGGCCCCAAATTGCACCAGGTGATGTTTAGATTGGATATTAGCAAAAATTTCTTCACTGAAAGAAGAGGCATTGACACAGGCTGCTCAGGGCAGTTTTGGGCTTAGTCACGACTTGTAGACAGTCTGGACAGGAAGTGAGCACAGACAGAGCTACAGTGTGAAGACTCAAAACCAGACCAGAATATGGAAGAAAGACATGTAAAAGATTAAGGAAAAAACTTCTCCAGCAAAAAAAGGGTCAAAATCCCCTGCTTCCTTGCTGGAAAGGCATTTTAAGTGACTAATGGGGCTCCCCAAGCTGTCTAAGCACTGTAGTGTCAGACTGTAGCTGTTTTCTTAATAAACTTGGTAACTGGCATGAAAACTCACTCTGAACTTGAGTGTCTAGTCTCCTTTGCTCAATAAGAGCCTCTTTCCTCTGAAGTATGAAAAAAAAAAAAAAGAATGAATGTCTGGCTGCAACAGCCAACTCCAATTTGCTGGATTTATTGTTAAATGCTGAGTTTTGAGACTGCAGAGGGATCCAAGAATGTTAAAAAACAGCAAGGTCCTACCCCTCTGCCACTCAGCAACCTCCTACCTAGGAGAAATTACAATAGCAAGTTGATAAAAGCAATTAAATACACAACTCCCAGCAGAGATGAGAAAGAATTAAGAACAGAGCACAGAGAGCTCTGGGAAGGTTTAAATCAGCCACCACACTACCAGCCATTTCTGCAGCAGGGTGGCTCCAGAGGAGGGGCAGCACTGTCCACAGAGCTTGAGTCCAAAGTCTCCTGCATGGTCAGCCTCAGAGGGCTGAGTCCAAATTCTATTCTTAATACCCTGAAAACCCAGGTTTAGAACTATGAGATATGATTTCTACTTGAATTTTAAACTACCCACACATTTGGCTCCTGAGCTGAGAAGTTGAAGAACACCGAAAAAATGCAGCTCTCCATGAATTTGTCAATATACACTGAGAGCAGAATTCCCAGGAGGCAGCAGGGCTTTCTCCCCAGCATCATGGTTATGCAGCATCACAGCACACACAGTCTGCTCCACCTGCAGCATTCCTGGCTTTCTGGCTCAGCTCTCTGTGTCACTTCAGCTCTGGAGGTGGCCCGGTCCCAGTGCAGTCAGCTGTAGTCACCTAAGATCATCACCGACTCACTTGCAATGCAAATTGCACCTGAGCCTGCCAAGCTGACTGTTGTTTTTCTGTCAGCCTTGACACCAGCAAAGCTCAGCACTAAGTGACAAGACAGGGCACCTGCACTTTGTACACAGCCACACTGAGACATTCTTGCCATACTTTCCCAGCTCTTGCTTTCCGAGCTCACAGGCCCTCCCAAACCAGCCCAGGGCAAAGGCAAGCTGCAACCCAGGCATGCTCTGAAAGGCTGTTGAGGGCTGCAGTACCAGCCACACAGTCCAATTCCATCCATTTCCAATGACACAGCATCAATTTCCCCAACCCAGGGAGTAAAATCTGCCCTGCTCGAACTGCCAGAAGCCCTGCTTGGGCAGTCCCTCTCAGAGATCTATTTTGCCATCTGTTATGATTCTGGGAAGGATCTGTGCTGCCCACCACAGGTCTTCAGACCTTCTGCATGTCAGGGCTTCAGCGTGTTACTGGTTCCAGAAAAAAAAAGCACGGTTGATTGTGAGGACTAAAAGCTTTTGAGTGAGGTAGCCTATCTGAAAGCACAACTGAAACCTGGACTTCTTTCCTGTAGCAACTACTGCCAAAGTGACAGGAGTCTCTGCATCCTGTGACACTTCCCATGCTTTTGTCACCGGTTCCAGTGGTTTCATACTGCTATGCTGCTAGCAATTGCTTTCTTTGAGGTTTTTTCTTTTCTTTTTTTTTTTTTTGTTTTGTTTCCAATCTTTAACATCTGCTGCCCCTTCCACAGACAACACAATAAGACATTGCAGAAAACCTATAACCATGTCAGAACCTGCCTGACATAAGTCCCTCTAAAAGGTTTCTCTTCCCTCAATTCCCACAGGCTGCTTTTCCAGTTGTGAGCAGGGATTGTTTCCAGGAAAAGCTGAATGCAGCACAAGGCATATTTTTGCTTTTTACCATCATCTCTGGAACCAGTCTAACAGCAGCAGCAGTTAGAACACTCACATCTAAGCAGGGAGAAAGCTCAAAGCACCTGCTCATCTGGAACAGCCTTAAGGACCAAGACTTCCCCAGCATGAGAAAGGAGAAGCAGCAGGTCTCACTGCAACTCTGGGTGTTGCTGTGGGAAAGGAAGCCAGGAGGAGAGGAGCTCTCTTGTGATGAGTTGATTCTGGCTCCCAGCATCAGCAGCGTGAGCTGGAGCAAGGGAGACTCCCAGGCAATGAATCTTCTGCAGTTGCCAATGGTGAGCAAAGAAGCTTGGAATGAGTGACCTCCCTATGCAATGAGGTAAAAACCACCTCCTAACAAGGAAGGGCAGGAGGTGCCTTCTAGAATGAGACAGAACCTACTGGGAGGATATTACAATGCGGGACATTTCCCTGCCAGAAGACAGCAGAGAGGAGCTCTCATCAAACCATTAAAGCAGGGCACACTGCCAAACTGCCCACAGCCCTTTGAGAAAGCAAGCCCCACCTTGCAGGCTGTGCCTTCTCCGAGAGAGGTGGCTCCATCCTGTTCCTTTCCAGCCAGCCCTGTCTGTGCGTCTGTCTGGGCACAGTACTGTTGTGGTGTATTATTGGGTTTTATCAGGTTTCCCCTGAGCCATAGCTATGCTCCTTCACAAATTTAGTCTTATCATCTCTCTGCAGCCCCGCCCCGGTATCTAGAGGATTCCAGGGAGGCTGTTGAGGGATTCACCAGGTTCTCAGTTTCTCCCACCTCTTTTTATTAATTTAATTGTTTACTGATGTTCCTTTTGTTCTGGGTCACTCCCCCTCCATCCTGGATTGGTTCCATGCCTGTACCCTTCCCCTGTCCCCATCCCCATATTTAAGGTGAGACACAGAGGTGAGACTCCACTTTTTCGTGGGCTCCTGCTCTGGGTCAAATAAACCAGAGTTGCACCCTACAAAAAGTCCTCTCTTCATTTCCTTGTCACTGCCACGCTTCTGCTGAAGGCAAAGACCCACGAGACTGGAAAGGTACTGAACTGTACCCATTAAATGCTAGCTCTGTGCAAGAGCTAGCCAGAACGGGATCGTGAGGTCCCGGGAGCAGCACCGAACCCCAGCACGGTACCTGCGGTGAAGATCTGCGCGGCCACGGCCAGGAAGGCATCTGACACCACGCTCTCGGAGTGCAGCGAGATGTTCAGCTGCCGCGCGACGTTCCGGTAGACGTTGGGGCGAATGTACTCCAGCTCGTCCCCTGCGAGCAAACAGCCACCGGTCAGCACGCACAGCACCAAGGAGGAATCTCAGCTGGGGCCACTCCAGGGATGCCTTCAGCCAAAGAGTCTGATCCCCAGCTCCAGCCGACTTTAGGCAGGCAGCAGAGTGCTTAGGGTCATTTAGTTTCCCTACCACCTGCACCCTGGCACTCCTAAAGAGAGCGGAGGCAGGCAGTGGCCCTGTACCAGCGGTGTGGCTGCAGTAATCCCTGACATAAATGCTGTTCCCAGGCTGGCTGGCTGCCTGCCTTTCCTCCAACACAGGAGACAGGCCTCAGATAAGCAAAGCCACGTCATTTTATGTCAGAAGTGAGGAGGCATGTACATCCATGCAAGCTTTTGAGAGATACGCCCTTCCTCAGCACCCCATCAGGCTTGTACAAAAATACCTGAAGTGCAAGAGAGCGACTCAAGAATGCTGAAGGCTGCCGAAAGCCAAGGATCCACCCAGAGCTGCACAACAAAGAGACTTTCAGCTATTTTATGCTCACACAGGCACTTGAGAGTCAGTCTGGAGTTCTTTCTCTCCTCCAAATGGTTACAGAGATGTTCATTTGCATGGCTGACTGCTCAGCAGCAAGGTACCTGACACACACAGACATGTACTTTCACCTCCAGAGTGCTTTCTGCCCAGCTGGGAAATGGCAGGAGGTGTTAGGCCAGCTTGAAGACCAAGACAAAACCACCAAGGACAAGCAGAGAACCTCCTCCGAAAGGACTGAGCGATGGAGCTTGGGAAACAACAGTAAAGCTTTTCCTTTTCCTTAGTAGCAAAACAAATCATTGTTTGAGTTGTAGAATTAATAAAGCCCAATTTCCAAGGGGTTTCTTTCTCTGTAGAGGTTCATGGATATTTAATGAAGATTGCACATCTGCTGCAGGAGTATGTCACAATGCAAACACCGCATGGGACCAAGCCCCTTTGTGCAGAGAGGGCCCTTTTTGACTTAAATTTAGGAAACACTGTGCTCTTCTCCTGCACAAGGATGCTATGGAAAGAGTTATCCCAACAGCTTTATATCCCACTGCAAGACCCAGGTGACTTGGCCCAGCCAGAGGGCAACTGATCTGCCTCAAAATTTCATTTATATGAGAGGTAAAATGATGTCACTGCAATCAGGATCTTTTTACAGACCCATTAGCTACTGATCCTTAATTCATTTATCTGGCACTCAGCACAGGCAAAACCCAGTTCTTACAGAATTCCACAGCTGAGCTTTCCCAGCTCTTTCTGAGTATGGGATTGTCCCTGTCTGACGGTAAGAGGAAACCTGCCAACACATGGTCAGCCCTGATAAGAGGAAACCTTACTTGGACTACTCAGCAGCTGTTTTCTCCTCACAGGCAGCACACAGGCTTCCTGGTAAATGTCAGGAAATGGGGATAGCCCTGGTAGCTGAGAGGGAGGCACAAGCGCTTGGGATCAGCATTTGGTAGCCTGCCACTGCTCCAGCTTCCAACAAGCAGCTCCTGGAGGCCCCAGATGAGATCAGGGCTTGGTTGGAGGCACATATGCCCTGTTCTGCAGCAATCTACACAGCAGGCAGGAGCATCCAGGGAAGGAAAGCACAGGAAAGCATTCTCATGCTTGGAGAGCCTCCCTGCCCCAGCAGCCCCAGGATCTCCCCTGTGGCATGATACATTGGTGCTGGTCTCCAGTGTCCTTGTTCTAATGCCCAACTTTGCAACATTCAGAGCAATTTGGGGGCTTCTCCTCCTTCCTCCAGTGATTATGGAGGAATTAGCAGGGCAGCAGTGACAGTCTCCATGTGCAGAAGCTCACGGCAGTGGCCAAAGGGCACATCCCTGGACCTTGGCCAAGGAAATACAAGTTCAGGTAAACCAGGCCTATGACAGACACAGCAGGCTGGTCTGGGGTGCCTCACTGGGCTATACCATTAGGTTTTACCATGTCTGACTCATTAATTGAACTAATCAGCTGCTAAGCCTCACTGAGCTGATGAAGTCTCCCTCCCTATGACCTCCAGCAGCATTGCCTGTGCCCAGGACTTCTGCTGGCCCACCAGGCAGTTCATCAGAGTCTCTGTGTGCAAGTGGGCTAGGAAATACTCTAACTTCCCATCTCCACAGGCTTCTCAGCACTATCACAAAGGAAAAAACTGGTCCTGCTTGTTGCAGTGCTTAGGAAGTGGCTAAGGATTACCATTCCTGGCAGGTGGCTGGATACCAGCTGGCCTTGTGCTGCTTAGAGCAACAAAGGGGAAAAGAAAGGGATGGGCCATATGACAAGTGGAGTTTCTAAAGAAACAGAATGGGAATTATTCTTCATCTTAATGAGGAGGCCTGCTCACCTTTCTGGTTGCATGGGTACCACATGGTGCTCTCCAAACACATTTGCTCAGAGAAGGCACCAAGTTCGTGGGACTATCAGCCAAATCTTTCCATCTGGACAATCCAGGAGATGCCTTCAGACCCAGTGAGCCACCTGCTTGCCCTTTAACATGTTCCTGGCCACCCACAGAAGATTGGGTTGAAAGCACATAAATCTCAACCCCCAACCAGGCAGAGGAGAAAGGGAGTACAAAGAGACAGTGAGACTGACAGAAGAACAAGAAAATTTCCCCAAAGACCAAAGAACCACTGGAAACAAAAGCAGAAGTAAAATCAGCATAGAAGAGAAAAAATGAAAAAGAATGTATTTAAAAAAAAGTCTGTTAAAACAAACACAGCTATGCCTTAAAAAGAAACTTGGGATAATATCAAACTGGTAGAAAGTGGAGAAAGTGGGGACACCAGCCCTGGTCTCGACTTTGTCAGGCCCAGCTAATGCTTACTTCACCAGACCTGTTTCAACTCTGACGTAATTATATCAGATGCAAATGCTGGTGGTAGTTTCCAGCCAGATGTGAACTAATGTACCAGCCTGCAGGCAAAGAGAGATGTTGGAAGCAGCCCCAAGAATAAAGGTGTTGGGTTCCCAAATGACAAACAGCTACACTTGTGCACACAGGATGCTATACAACCCAAAACAAAAGGCCAGGCAACTGTTAACATTTAAAGGGTGCTCCTGGTACAAGCGCTAAAGAATATCTTCATGTCACAGCCTCCAGGCATGACCTTCAGACTGCTCTCCCTGAGGCTCCCATAGCTGCTGTGCTGTGAAGGTGGCACCACAAGGCAGGTGTGCCAGACAACACAAATCAACTCCTTCTTGCTCCAGCAAAAAGTGAGAAAACTCAGGTCTTGCTGAATAGCTAAGGTAGGTGAGGGAAAATTAAACGCACTGTCATTAAAAACCAGCTTTCATAAAATATCCAACAACACATTTCCTCAACAACTACCCCCAGATTGAAGCTGGGCGAGCTACTGCTGAAGCCCAAGTCCAGCAGCAGCAGTGCCCTAGAAGATGCCAGATGCATTGTGGCAATCAAGTCACTCACTCTGGAGAAAACACCGCAAGTCCAGTTAAAAACACCCAGCTGAGAAAGACTGCTCTAAGTACTGTGACTACTGTTAAACATCTGGAGACCTGTGCACACAGAATCAGTTTGCTGCTGGGCTTTCTTAGATTGCTTTGTGATTTTGAGCTGTTGCAAGCCCTCAAAAAAAGGCAACTTAGCAGAAACCCGGTGCTGAGCAGTGCTCTAAGAGACTGAGGAAACTCAAACAAAGGAGCTTTTTAGGGAAGATCACCAAAACTAAAACTAAATGCCAAAAGCAGAGAAAAACCTCTGTGTCATCACAGGAAAAGCCTCTTCCAGAAGCCTTAGTCTGGTCCGAATTGCTCCATCCCGTGTGAGTTCCCCCCATGCCAGCAGGACTCACCAAGTCGTAGCAGTATGGTGGACACCTCAGCCAGCTTACCCCCAGGCACTGGGGCGTTGTACTCAGGTTTGCTCCAGCTGACGCCCGCCTGGATCAGCCTTGAGTTTATGTAGTCTCTGCAGAGAGCCTTGGCTTGGGACACAAGCTCTTTGTCAGTGGGAGACCTATCAAAAACCTCCATCACCTCTGCAGCAAAGACTGAGGAACGACGCAGCACCTCCATCCTGGACTGCTGAACCCACAGCTCTGCATGCGCTGACTGGAAGGCTGAACCAAAGCCTTCAATGAGAACCTGCAGGAGCTGTCTAGCAATCCTCTGTCCTCAAGGTCTCTCAAGAGCTCCCAGCAGCTCTTCTCCACAGGCCGGTTTTTTGTTTTAGCTGGTAAATAAAAGCATCAATAAGTCCTATAGCATTGCAAAGATGTAAATCAGAAGCTCAAGAATACAGTTATGCTGAAGTCAGTAGTATCACATCTGCAAAACATTTGTCTCGGTCCATCTTACACACAGGGGGCAAAGTCTTGCATCTTTTGGCCACTGACTATCCCTGGGAGCATGGTCCACAGAAGGGCCGCAGTTTTGAACTCTCAAGGTGTTTCCTCTTTTCCAGTTCATATTTGGCAGTTCTAGAATTACCCATCAGAGAAACTAGACAGTCAGAGCACGGAAACACTTCTTACAATGTGCAGACAATCTCAGCTTGTTTCAATTAAACTGGGGAAAAAAACAAAAAAAACCCAAAAAAAATCCCAAATACCACTTACAGTAACCTCAACCAGATGTCAATAGACATTCCAGCTCAGTAGGTCACAGATCTTTCTGAAGAAATGGCACTATTGCAAGAACAAGGGTATGGGAACATTGGAAATGTCTTGATGGAGACAAGTTTTCTGAGACATATTCTCAGTTTAGGTTTTGGTTGTGCCATGCTTTTCCCCCAAAACAATGCGCATACTACCACTTGAAAACATCTAGCAATAGCAGAGAAAGCAAAACAGAAAAGTAGATTTTTGAAAAGGTTTAAGCTGTGAATGCCTAAAGGGAAACATCAAAATTTCTTCAGAGGCACCTGAATTTATCTGCTGATCTCAGTTTTTAACCCAGTGCTGCTTTTGAAGTCAGAGTCAGACCAGTCTTTATTCAGAGGTTAATAAATGCATTTTTCAGTCTGCAGTCTCAGACACCTACTTACAATGACAATTTTCAAACAAAACACAGCCAGTTATTTCAGTCTGCCCAAGGAAAAACATATTTACCTCTCAAGATGCACTTTTTTCCCCTCAGTGATTTCTTTTTGGGCTTGGTTTCGTGTTTCTTTAGAAGATCTGCATCACTGGACACCTGGTTTAGGATTCATAGGTTACTGTCACACTTCTCTGGAGAGCACCAGCCTCCTCTGCAGTGCTTTCCACAGGCTCATGCCAGCGCCTCCTTCCCCGTCTCGTTCAGCCGCACATGCCGGCTGCACTCCGCCGGGATCCTCGGGGTTTGTTCTCCTGCTTTTAAGGGACTCAGGCGCGGAGGAAAGCTTCTGGCTTTAGCCTTGTAAGGAAGATGAAATAAGCGGGAGGTGGGGTTGCTATACCCAGAGAGAGACGCTTTCTCCTCCCCTCTCGTCTCTCTTAAGGAGGCTCTCTGTTGTTCTTTGGGCTTCGTTCAAGGTCTCGGCTTCAGGGTGATGGTGGGAGCATAATTTCTGGACCAGGTTACCCCACGTAACAGAAAGTGATGGATGCACTGCTGAAACAGGAATAATTCCTACTGGACTCCCAGAGCAGCTTTTGCAGAGTTGATGTTGCCACTCATTTTCATACGGTAGCCAAGTGGGGGGATTGTATGCTGTCATATTCAGCCATGGGTTAATCCTACCCATTGAATCACTTCCACCATTTTGGACTTTGTCCCTGCCCGTGCAGGGGGTTGAAAATAGATGATCTGTAAGGTCCCTTCCAACCCAAACCATTCTGTAATTCTATTATGATTTTATGATTAACACAGAGAGCCACAAGGCTCTCTCTAAGGCAAGCAGTGCTTGCAACTCCCCCTGAACTATGAGTAGTCTGGTTAAAAAAAATGAAGTGGCTCTGTTGATAGGAAATAGTTTATCCAGAATGAAGTGTATTGCAGGAACTTGCTCACTTTATCTCAATGTGTTATGAAAAACATTTCAGTGAGTTCCAATATATTTATAAATTAATTTCAACGTCAACTTCTTGTTGCAACATTATCATGTTGATGCCACAATGCTCAGCTTTCTTCCATGTGCATGTGTTATAGCATTTTGTCTCAATAAACCACATACAAATATTGCCTTTCTGTCTTATGATTTGAAACAAAAGAATTTTTAATAATAGAAGTTTCCTGCAGCCAAGAAATTCTACCAGAGCAAACACAAATTCTCCCCAATAATGGTATGTTAGCAACTGGGTATTTGGCATGTTTGAAACACAGTCTTTCTGAAAGGAGGTCAGAAGTGAGACAAAACTGCTGTCATCTTGTTGCCTTCAAGAAAAGACAGAAGCAAGTACACCTCTCCAAGGTGTTGAGCACATAAATCCCTCCAGTACAACATGCACCAATGCTGGTCTCCAAATTGAGGGATAAAAAGGAACAAATGAACTGCATGAAAAAAGCTTATTACGTGACGTATTGAACACTCTGGCCAGCCTCCAACACACAGCTCAAGCACAGATTAACACAAAGCATGTTGGCTGCTGTTAACTGCATTGCTGGAGCCTGCTTTGCTGTCTTGGAAAAGGACTGAGGTACCCTCCAGCAACAGATCTTCTTTCTGAGCTGGCCTTTTCAGGGAAAGGAGCAGGGTTAAGGAGAGGTGCAGTGATCCCAGCTGGGACCCTAGCTCAGCTCATTGTGATCAGGACAATAGTGACTCTGCATCTCCAGCATCAGATTTGCTTGCTCCAAGGTTCTCTCAGAAATTTGGTTTTATGCACTAGCCCTACTAAAATTTAAATGTAGACAAAGGCCTGTCCCACAGAAGCTGAAATGAAGACTCCAGAGATTTTGTGTTACTGCCTACCCTTAACCCACCTATCCCCAGCAGAGTGGGCCTGAAAGTGTCTTGGAAAATCGTATTTTTGCCTCTGCTACCTTGATGGCTGAAAAATCATTAAAAATTATGCCTTAGCTTCCTGCAGCAGCTGAGAGCTGGACACAGGGGCCCTATCTAAACTGTTCCTATTCAGTAGGGCTATGAAATGAAGAGAAATGTTTAAATATCAGTATTGCTTAACTAATGATAATTTCTCCCAGAAATCTGGCAAATATGCAAGTACCACAGTGCTTCCCAGCTCCCTGTGAGTGCCAATCTCATCCCACATATGATCCCTGCCCAACTGTCACAGCATGCAGCACGCCCTCAACTTCCACCCTGCAGCAAAGACACAAAACCTAGAAGCATGAGGCCGCTGTGTATAAAAAAAATAAACTTTGTATTACAAAACCCCCACCCAATAGCGCATGGTGTTCTACCTATATTATTTACACATTTGTATTAAAAATACAGTTTTACACTGAATGATGCCTCTATAAGTAAAAACAGATGAAACCACAGCATACAGTGCTCAGCTGACCAGAAAAGAACAGAGTGTTACAATCCAAGGTGCTTTCCTTTCCGTGTAATCAGAGCCCTTTTTTCCATAGACTGTTTTTCCTTAGGGGCTTGATCTATAATGGGAAGACTCCCTGTGGCAAAGGAATGACAGGTAACAGTGTAAAAGCAGTTTTTATCACCCCAAAACACTTTTCGCAGTGTAGCTGCTCCTGGCATGGCAGTGTTCCAGCTGGAACAGGCTCCACATCATAGCTCCTATATCGGGTAGGGTGACCTACACAGCTGGGAGCACTCATTTAGTAAAACCAGGGCACCACAAAGATGTATTTTATAAGCATGTCAAGAAGGAACAAACCCTGGAGAAGCCACATCAGTGAGAACACAGAAATAGTTTGTGAACAGCTTCTGCTCAATATTAAGCAGTTTAACTGCTAGAGAAGGAAGTTTCTGGGAAGGTCTTTCAGCAGCTGTAGCTGAAGCAAAATAGCCAGTGAATTGTGAGCACATTGCAGAGGGTCTGCATGACACAGATACCTGCAAGAGCAAGAGAACAGCCCCAAAGGCCAAGAAGATCATCAACATTATGTTCCCACAGCCTGGCTCTGACTGGAGCTGTTGTTGTGTCTCACCTTGCAGAGCTTATCCCAGCCACTTCACACAGCCTACAATTCCAGCAGAAACTACACACACAGATGCCACCTTATAAACACCTGCAGAGTAAGGAGTTTGAGGAGCAGATGGTTGCCAAAGACATCCAGTTAATCTTCAGTGAGTCTGGGAACCAGCCCAGCCTCTACCTGCTCTAAGAAGTGTCCCTTCAGAGACAAGATGCTCTGGCAAAACTCTGGCACTGCAGCCAGACCAACTACTTCTACCAAACCAAGCCTGAACTACCTTCTGCATTGTCTCACCCACTTTTATGTACAATCAAATGTGATTTTTGCAGCAATACTCCAAGTCTCTGTTTGTGAAGTTATCACTTACCTCTGCAAACATACTTACAACATTGGGCTTTGTGCTGCAAAGCTGTACAGGAGAGCAGGAAGGTTGGACAAAACACTGCTTTTTACATAGAAATATTTTGCCAGCTGCAAAAGGAAAACAATACATGGAAGCAGCAGCTTAATGGGACCCAAGTAAAACATGGAGGCTTTTAAAACCTTTTTCTTGTTTCTGAAGTCCTTGATTCAAAGCCTTCTCAAAGCCATGCAGTGAGTTGAATCACTTGCTTTATGGGATCACCTTGGAGTCTCACATACCAGACCAAAGAGTCTGTGTCACAGTCAACTTATTTTCCACAGCCTTTAGACAATCCTCCTTCACAAGGATACAGATCAAGTGATTAAATACATCAAGTTTAACCAATCCACTACTTTGGTTTTTGATGTAGACTAGCACTGATACCCAATGCTTTCATCTCTTAACCCACTGCCATGCCCACTGTCACTGTAGACACAACTTCTCTGTTATCCATATGTTTTGACAAAGACAGAACAGACATATGGTGTACTCCAGAGCTGATGTACCAACTGGGTAAGGGGGAAACTGTAGCAGGAATTTAATTTCAGAGTTGAATCACAGAATATCTCTACTTATATTCCTGAATCTTATTCTGGTAATGTTGTCTGAGAAGAGTTTAACCAACTGTTGCTACTCAGGTAACTGCTTACTGCAAGACAGCAGCTTCTAGCTACATCTAGGACTTCAATGAGGCTGCATAATCTGCTTCAGAACCTATTTCAGTAAATATAACTATTTTGTTTGTCTCTTATCTCCTAATTTGCTTCGAAGTGACATATTTTACTGAATGGATCAATAATCTCATAGCCATGAAGGCAGAAGACACAAAGAAATAAAGTTTTAGGTTGTTCAACAACTATAGCTTTGTTTTGAAACACAAATATTTACCACCCAAAAGGAAAAGGCTGAAAACACCTAATGAGGTCACTGCCCTCAAGACGTCAGAGTTCCCTACCAAGTTCTAATCAACAAAGGCAGAGGGTAAACCTTTGTCTCACTGTTAATTGACCACCGACGAGGTTTGGGAATCAGTTCACACTCACACATGGGAAACATGCATGTGGACAGGTAAAGACAGGCAGGTGCCTCTGCCTGCAATGATCCTGAAATCAGAGCCTGGAGTGGGTACAGACCCTTCTGCACTGGTTCAGCAGCATTTATGAGCTCTGACGCATTTAAGAACGGCTGCAAGACGTGTGCTGGCACACAGATGTGTCCTACATAGGCAAAGGGATTGCTGGATCTGATAACACTGGGCAAGACTCTACCCTGTACACATCTTCATGCCCTAAACATGCTCCGAGGGATTTAGACTCAAGTTTTGCATATTCAGAATGTAACCCTGCTTGTAATTAAACCCTTGGTGACTTTTGGAATGCCTCTTCAGGCTCTTCAGTCTTAGCCTCTTCTGCTGGGCAGGGCAGCAGCTATGGCCTTAAAAAAACTGTCTTTTCAAGGTCTGAGACAAGGAGGTAAGGCTGATGTCTCAAGTCTGCACAGATCAAACCAGAGTGCATGGTTGCTTCATACACAGTATTATATCTTACAGCACCTTCATGAGGATGTAGTTCCACTCTGAGTGCAGCAAAACATTTTTAAACACTTGGTACACCTCTAGGCTTTGTGGAACTCCACATTGGCAGAAGTTTTCTTCAAGGCTGCACTGGTTGACAAGAGTGACCCCTCTTACTCTGTGGGGCAGTATAGGGCTGTTTTCCTCAGCAGCAGGGTCAGCTACAGCAACTTTCATTCATGTCTAGCTGCTCACACCAATTCCTAAATCATCCTTCCAAATTGCACTGCAACAATTTAGGGATTGCTGGCACTGTGGACTGGTTCAGGGAGCTGGTTGGTTATTTTTCATCTGGATGTGATAAACCTTCCATTCAGAGCACATCTGCAGAGACAAATTAGTACAAACAAGGTAGTTACAAGCAAAAGGAAACAAATTCAGCTTTTCCATCAAGAAAAATGCCTAGGAAGCAATTGCACTAGTGTTGATTGTCCACATAAAAATGCAGCTGTGGTGATCTGGAGCTTCCTAGTGCACTGCAGAAGACAGAGAAATGCTAAGAGAAGGTAATCAACAGACCCTGCCGTGAGCTCAGCATGTCTGGGTTTTTCCTACATTTATAAGATGAGAGCTTCTGTGGCTTCCGATGGAAGAGACCTTAACCAGAAGGAGGGGGAAGGACAAAGGAAAAAAAGAGATGGCAACATTCTATTATCTGACATTAAGGTATCTGAATCTGGCATGTACAATAGCCAGGACAAATGCAAATCCCACCCTCAGGCTGAAACATGAGCTTGATCAAGTAGGTGTCCACAGCAGGGTTAACTTGCATTTGTTGATCACGAATTTCATTGTCTCCCTTACTTCACTCCACTTTGAGCTGGAGTGTTCCCATGACTCGGAAAGGCAGTTGAGTGCTCTAAGTGTTTGGGATCAGGTGATCCACATGGCCACCGTTGCTCGGGGAAGAAGGAAAACCTCAGGCTCCCTAGTGCATTCTGGTTGGAAAAGAAGTGCTACAGGTCTTGGACTATCTGTTCAGCAAGAGCCAGGAGGCTCTTGGTGCTGTGCTTCTCGCCCAGCCTGCACATCTCCAGCGCGTCACTTAGCACTGGCATGACAGCAGGAAACATCTGGCCAGATGTTAAAAACAATACTGCCAAAGGTGCTCAATGTGGACCCACTTTAGTCAAAGTGATTCAAATCAATCTTAGTCATATTTAGGAATCAGAAAGCAGGAAATCATGTTTTGAAGTCACTAATTTTATCTGTTTCTAAGAGAAGGCGAGTCAGACTCACCTGTTCACTTGTATCTGAACACAGCTATGGTTTCTCTCTCAGCAAAAAAGGAGAAAAAAATGTGTATTTAAGCAATTTTACAGCTGATACCAATGAGAAATCTGAATGTGTCCAGGGTGTTTTGTACTTATGCTATTTTAACTTCCTGTTGCTTGTGTATGCACCTTTGAACATTAAAAAGAAACAATTTAAAATGCAAGGAAAATAGGAATAAAATTATGTATTTAAGTGCTAAATAAAACTATCAAACATGAAGTTTAAAAGGGTTTTGGAGTGTGGAAAAGCACTCGAGACCAAAAAAAAACCATAACACAACCATTCTTATACAGGTACTGAACTGAGTCAACTGTTGAAATTAATAAGCAGTTGGAGACCAAAAGCCTTCTCTGGGGACAAATTCAAGAATTCTAAGATGTTGTGAGCTCAGTTAAGTCTTTCTTACTGAGCTAAGTCAGCTTGTCCTTTGACTACGAGAAGCCAGGGAGGTAGAGGGGAAAAAATCTACTACATATTAGGCAAGATTAATTACTTTTCACAAAAAGTCTGAAGAACCACCTCAACATAAGCAATGCTGGTTGCTTATATTTTAAAAGTCACTCAAATTTTATGCCATGCTTTCCATCACTTCAGAATTTCAGCAAGTCCTCACAGCTGTGATATTTTTGTTTTACAGCAAAGAAAGGACTTAAATTGGGCTTGATGATCCTAAGTGTCTTTTCCAACCTAAATGATTCTATGAAATATTTACTTAACTACATCAATAAACTCTAAGCGAAAATTTGCACCTAAAGATCTCTTTACCATTCCACAAACGTCACCTGAGCAATGAACTCATTGCCTGAACTGGCAACGAGTGCAGTGTCCCACAGATGATTTGGGGGAGAAACCAGCAGTACCCTAGCCAGGTTAAATCTGAAGTCTCTCAGCAGCAAGGAGAAGGCTAACAAGTAAAATAGAATTAGGGGAAGTGTTTTCAAAGAATGAAGCAGAAACTCATAAAACTACAGTTCTGGGGAAGAGAGGCATCTCATTCCAGTGACCAGACTCAGCTGAAGTGTGGAGTTTCTTCAGTATTTGCAAGTGAAGTGTTTGTGGTTTAAGGGGGAGTCAGTGCTGTTCAGCATCATTACATGTGGCAAAAACAGTGAGAAATAACACACAATCATATCCTACATTTAAGAGCTGCTGCATTGGATAGGAGCAAGCAATGAGAGGAACACTCCCAGGTAGCTTTTCACTGCCACCAAGACCCCAGAAGCAGCCAAACACATCTCCTTCTCTTGTGAGGAAGACAAGCAGGTGCTGAGCTGTCTTGTACACTTCCTGCTATATGTTTGCTGTTTAAGGGACAGTGGTGCCCCTCGTAGAAACCTCAAAGTAGGGTAGATGAGTAATTTAATAGACAATCTTGATATAATAGAAGGAGATATTGGTCACTGTGAGTTATCAGACCAAAACCAGCTTCACAGAGACCTGCACAGAATCTGTGTCTGTCACCAACTCCCAAAGCACATCTTCACTTAAGGTTCAATTTCTCATATCCTGGAAACCACAGACTAGTTTCTCTGGACAGAAGCTAAGGCAGGACACAAAATTCTTGCTGGCATTAGCATACACACAGCATTTTGTTAGGAGACATAAAATCTTTGTAACTTCAGTTGTAGTAGCAGCTGTGAGTTCATCGGGCTCACACTGCAGTGGCCTGGAGTGATTTACATAAATTATGAGTGAACCTTGCAGAACCTCAGGGGATAGAGCTGTTAATGGTGGCTTTGGCCCAGACAGCGGAGGCTAAGGAAGTGTTCATTAATGAACAGAAGTTTGATGTTGGTACTAAGTCCCTCAGCACAAAGAGGCCTAAAAGAGCAGGTTGCTTTGCACCAACTTGCTTTGCAAGAAGACAGAAAGCAAGCTCTTCAGAATCCTAATTCAAGCAACTATTAACCAGGTAACTGCATCTTCCTGTTTTGAAATATTTCTGGACAAATATAGTTGAAGATGTCCCTGCTCTTGTAGGAGGGTTGAACTAGATGATCTTTAAAAGGTCCCATCCAACTCAAATTATTCTTTCATTAGGAGTCTTTCATTAATTTCTAGTTTTTCCTTTACGAGGTATGTTGGGAATTAATGGAAGCATGGACTCAGTTCAGTTTAGTTCAGTTCTTTCCTCTGAAGTACATGAATCTGAATAATTGGTTTTATTTAGTGTTATATTTTAGTTTAATGGCTTGAAAAAACATGTTTTGGTAAGAAAAAGTGCTGTCAGAAATGGAAATATCAGCTGTCAAGTCCTCTCCAGGTTTTTGTCCATGAAACCTTGCATACTGAACTCAGACCCAGGATCAGCACTGCATTAGTTTTACTTCCCTGTGGCCCTCTACACATAATAGAAACCCTGAGTTTCTTTCCCAGGAATCTCCAAATGGCTCACACATATTGGTGCTGGCCTCACAAAGCAGCAGTTAAGGCAGTGGAAGTACAGAAAGCCCCATGCAATTTTCACAGGGGAAAGCTGGAACACATAATGAGTTAGGAGACAATTTTGAATTGCAGAGATCTTTGTAAACACACGTGTGACCACACTGTGGTTTTACCAGAATTACAGCTGAGTATTCCTGTTCCTAACTGAGACAGGAGTGAAAAAGTAGGTGTTTGGCCAATCTGCACAGGCAATAGGCATGCAACCAGAACAAGCTTATTTTCTCCAGCACTTCTGGACAGTACCATCTTTCTCCTTATTTTTCTGGGTGGATAACTCAGAGGGGATTTAACCACATTTAGCAGCTCCAGTTTAAAAGCAAGTCTGACCCACTGAAGCACAATGCCACACTATCAGTTCCAGCAGAGCATTTTTTCCTCTGTTTCAAGGAGCCTTTAAAACAATTTTCACAGGTATTACGTGGTACCAGATAGGAGTTATCCCTGAATTACTCAGCGAGGGCCAGGTTCATCACCCAGAAAAACTATGTGCCAGCAACTATCCCTTACAGCTCTATTGAACAGGGCTCTCCCCACTCACCTGCATACAGCTTCCAGGGCAGCCAGAAGAAACTAGCAGCAAAGCAAAAATCTCTCCAGAATTACATTAGCCACATCCATTCCTGCCTTTGCACAGCACAGAGGCCTGCAAGAACTCAGAATTCAGCTTGATCCTCTTGAACTGCCTGCTCTCACTACCCAGAAACACGACTTGGAAAAACAAGCATTCCATGCTCTCAGCTTGGAGGAGCCATCATTTAATTTAGGGATTAGTTGCTGAGCCAACAGTGTCAGCTGCACTCTGAGCTTTACAGCTGCAAGCATCACTCTTGCTTATTCCATTCTGCCAGCAAGATTGAGAGATAAAGGCTCTTTTCTTTGCTCAACACTCAAGACAGCCTTAAGAGCCACACTATCAGCAGAAAATCAGCCCTGTGCAGCCAATATTTCAAGATTTGTAGTGATGCAGTCTGAAAGCAGGAAGGAGAGTGATGTAGCTTTAACAGCCTGCTGCAGTCTCCATACAAGCATAGATCTGAAGAGCCATCATCAAAGCCAGTGGATTTCCACAGTACCAGCTCAGACTGATCTGTCTTGTAAGGGTGTGGATTTCTCCTTGAATTCTCCCTAGCTTTCTACAATGAGCACCATTTAAGGCCTGGAGCAGGACATTATTGCCAAAACAAAGCAATCACTTTATACTTATCACTAGTTGCGATGTACCCAAACAGAGCAGAATTAACGTCCTATGCTTTACTCAGAGTGCTCTGTGCTCCTAGTCTCCTTTTGTTGAATTCAGGTAAGGTACTGCTGCACTTCAAAGTCTTCACCAAAAAGAAAGGTGACTATGGAGAACATCCCCATCTAAAACTCTCAATGTAGCTTGCAAGCTTGTTTTGGCATGAGCTTGACTAGCATCTGCCCTATATAAGCTCAGGGGCCAAGTCCAGACAAAAACTATAATCCACAGCAAAGAGTAAAATTGCCAATGAGTCCAGCTCTTGGTTCTTTCTGTACAAGTGCATTCTTTCCTAGGGCTTGAAAGCTCCACTTTGCACTGGGCAAAACCATATGCCCTGGGAACATGACAGATTCAAAAGGATTCTCTTGTCAAGAAGATAACTTGCCTTCTGTTCTCACAGCAGTACTGTGTAACTGCATAATGCAGCAACAGTGCTCTTCCACATCACTGCTCTCCACTATTCCACTCTAGTCACAAACCACTCCAGCCTCTTGGTATCCAAAAAGGAAACAGAAATAGCTCCTTTCCAAACAAGCACCACAGCACCAAGAGAGTTGCTCCTGCAGCACATTTTACAGGAAAGTTTGACCCCCATCTATCCTGCAAAGTAATTCTGCCTTTAGGAAGAGCACTTAACACCCAGCTCTCAGGCTAACCACTCAGCTCCACAGCTCTGTTTATGCTAGGAAAGTGCTACCACTTCTCAGGGCTCCCCAGGCTCAAGGTGCCTAAGCTGCTGCTGCAAATAATTGTAGAATCATAGAATGGTTTGGGTTGGAAGGGACTTTAAAAGTCATCTCGTTCCAACCCCCCTGCCATGTCCCTTAGTGACTCCAAAGCTAAGGTGCCAGACCTAATATCACCCAGGCACCATGTCCCCAGTCACCTGGTGGCTGTACCCATCTCCCTGCACAGTTATTGTCACCCTCCATGAGACACTCCACACTCTGCTGGTTTACCCTCACCGTGCCTGAATTTTTAATGTGATACCTAGGGCAGATCAGGGAAGAAAGTGAACCAGACTTGGCCCCACTCACACAGCAGGAAAGCTGAGAGTTCCAGGACAGAGATCCAGGTACAGGCCACCACCCACCCTGCTCCCCAGCCTGCTGCTCCCTCCTTTGGAAGGGAGATGTCGGCTCCAAGGCCGAGTGAACAGCTTGGAGCTCCTGGCTTTGAGCACGGCTTCATGCACCGGCACGAAGGGCCGCATGACCCAAGCAGGAAAGGGACGAGCAGGAACAGAGCAGCGGGGATTTGGCAGGAGCAGCGCAGCCGTTTGCTGCAAGGGACCGGCTGGGGCTGCCGGGTGCTGCAGGGAGCCGGGGCTGCAGAGCGCTGTTGCCACCTGCTGGCCCCAACGCTGAGCAAACCAGCTTGGCTTCCAAAACCTCTTACCTGCCCCAGAGCAGTCAGTGCTCCCGGACAGCACGGTCAGCACGGCGAGGGCGCTAGGAGGGCTCTCCAGGTCTGCCGCAGATGTGGGGAAGGGGGAACAGGGTGGAAAGGCCTGAGCTGCTGCAGGCTGAGCAGCCCCAGGGCCCAGCAGCAGGCTCGTGTCCTCATCTCAAACATAGACCAGCTGCCCCATGCCCCAAGGACATTTCACAGCAGGCCATACCACACTGCTCTGCCCAGCTCTCCCAAGGATACCTGCACAGCAGTGTCATGACAAGTTTCTCAAGAGGGACAGAACAATGTAAATCCGGGTATTTTGAGTAATTCATACAGAAAAACCTATCAGTGCTTGAACCAACCATGAAGATTTCACAATCCAGAGAGGCAGAATGTAGAGCACTTGCTCTTGAGGTACTTTCCTCGTGGTTTGTTTTGGCCACAAATAGCTAGAGCAAGCCTGCAGTGGTACTAGACACTGTCTACTGAACAGCATTTTTTGCTTTTATCATACATGGGGCTCCAGACTAACCTTTCCTGAGAGGAGCATGTGCAAAGTGGGGGCAATGGAGCTGGGGAAGGATCTGGAGCACAAGTTTGATGAGGAGCAGCTGAAGGAGCTGGTGGGGGTTCAGCCTGCAAACAAGCTCAAGGGCAACCTTCTCCCTCTTTAAACTGCCTGCCAGGAGGATGGAGCCACGTGGGGGTCAGGCTCTGCTCCCAAGGAACAAGGGATACAACAAGAGGAAACAGCCTCAAGTTGTGCCAGGGGAGGTTTAGATTTGATATTTAGGAAAAATTTCTTCCCCAAGAGAGTGGTCAGGCTCTGGCACAAGCTGCCCAGAGTAGTGGTGAACTCACCATTCTGAAGGGATAGTGTAGATGTGGCACTTGGGGACACAGGCTGGTGCTGGGGGAACAGTTGGACCTGATAGTCTGAGAGGGCTTTTCTAGCCTATAGGATTCCATGATTCTGTGTCTTACCACACATTTTCATACCCACCCCCCCCGTCACCCCCTTTCTTTCTGACCTAAGCAGGTATGCAACAGATGGGAATACAGTAATGCAACTGCAGCATTTTACTTTCAAGTAGGAAGGCAGCTCTGAGATATCTTGCTGAAAAGTTCCTTGTTCTCCAAAGCATAGATAGAGGGTAAGGAACACCAGGAGAGAAGGCTACTGGTCCTCTGGTGATTCACTACACTCTGTAGCAAAAAGGAAAAGCTGAGTTATTTTAGTGGGACATTTAAGAACATGTCAGTCAAAGCTTCTTGTAACTAGTCACATTCTACTCTGGACTTCACAGAAACAGAGCCAGTGTGTCAGCTCATTGGGCCAAAGCTGTAAATACCTGGGTCAAGATTTCTCTTTTATATGAGAATTGTAAGGGTTCTCTCAAGCAGTGTTTATTCCACGCTGTCAGCAGAAAACGTCAATATTTTGAAATAATTGCCTTTTTATAGAGAGATTATTTAGCAATTTTGACTAACACATCTCTGATAAAGGCTCCAGTTCTCTGGACAGGAAAAAGAAGACTCCATGGGGCACACAAAACTTGCCACGGGAATGAGGACGGCAGCACAGCTTACTTGTAAGTAGCTTTCAAAATTGACATGGGGTTTAGGGGCTGGATGTTGAGCAGAAGACTTGTTTAAATACCACATTTTTATGTCACCAGCTTTTAACCAAGCTTTTTTTTTATTATTCAGGAGGTTAATCTCTTTGCTTTAACAGAAAGAACTAGAAAAGGGAGAAGAAAAAAATTAACAATCTTATCCTCTTGAAAATCATACAATAGGGAAGACATAACTTCTAAAAAGCAGTAAGAAACCCCATACAAGAGATGCCTTTGTTTTTCAGCCTGATTTCCTCACAGCATCAAGGCTAAGGCAGCCACTCAGCACACACAGCAAATATATGAGCTTACAGGTGTAGGTATTTGATTTGTCCCTACTCAAAGCTCTTTACCAATTTTAAAAAGCATGGGAAGAGGAGTAGGAACCCCAAAAGCATGAAAATCCTAAAATTTTGTGAAGCAAAAGATAAGAACTTACTAATACTTGCCAGGAAGGCAAAGACTAACCAGCAGCATTAGAATTAGCACAGAAGAAAGGGACAGCAGCAAGGCTGGCTCAGCTCTGAGAGTCACCTGCTCTGTCAGCAACAGGAGACTCCCTATCATCCCCATCTGCTCCAGGAACAAGGTAATCCTCCAGGCCACCCCAAGAGAGCCTGGAGGAGCTTACTCTGACCACCACAGCCAGGAAACAACACAGTCCTGCCCAAAGTTCCCTTTCCCACAGCCCTGTTTCCCAGGGCCAGGTGAAAGCTGTAACCCTGAACACTCAGCAACTGAAGTCTTGGGCACTGCAGCACATAATTAACTCTCAGGTGCTTTCCTTTAACTGAAATATCTCTTTTTTTGCACTTGCTTAGCTGGCTTTTTCCAAACATAGATCTCCTGGAGGCAGGGACTGGGTCTCTTTCAGTGGAGGTGGATAGTGCAATGCACAGGTAACTTTGGGGTACTGAAGTAAAAATTATATCTATACACATCCACAACTTGTAGTGTGATTGTTCTGTAGTCACAATTGCTATTGTTAAAATAAAGGAAAAAAAAAAAACCAACCAAAAAAAAAAAGAGCGAGAACTAGCCTGCTAGGAATACAGCACTGACTGAAAACCAGGGAGCAAGACTTTGGCTCCAGTTCATACGTTCTAGAAATCAAATGGAGGTGATGATGGATACAAATGTGGAGAAGTCAGGGACACCTGCTTCCCAAGGGTCAGCATTTGTTTCTGCATTCTTCTGAGCACATTAATAATCCTCTCCCCTACAAAACAGGCCCAGAAACAGCTGCCTGACAACAGAGCAATCATCTCTAGGCCCTGTACCCCCAGCTTGTCCCAACCAAAATGTCCAAAGTGACCAGCTACTGATCCATAAATGGTTTCTTCCTGGTGGTGGCCAGACCAAAATCCCACACACAATCTCTCCTGCCCCATCCATGGAGCAACAAGCTACAAAGCAGATGAGGAAAAACACCAGCCCACATTTGAACTCCTCTGTGTCCTGTGCTCCTGAGCCAGCTTTAGCAATTTCAGAAGGAAGTGCCATGCTAACCCCATATGACAATCACTCTTATGAAAGGCTTATCCTGAACTGACAAAACAAATTAATTGCTGCTCCTGGGTGTATGTTCAGACTTGGCACATTAATTAACATGCACTTCTTTTTGGTAAGACTTCTGCCCTTCAGCCTCATGCCAACAGTGGTATATTAATGACTGTCCATGTGACAGGAGGTGGAAAGCTGAGCCATTGGGGTCAAATGGTCATTAAGTAACATACACAGGGACTCAGAGAACAGTTCACCCCTTGGCCCTTGCTATAGAGCACATAGAGCACAACTTAATTCCTTTCCTGCTTCACATGGAGCTTTGACTTCTGTCTGTTCATAGATCTCCTAAGTAAAGGTGCCATGCTGGAATAGGGCTGTTTATGAGACAAGTTGGTCTGATTTTGTGGGGCTAGAAGGTTGGTCCTGCAGGTATAAACTCACAGCTCCAGCAACCCAAGGATCCTACAGGTGAGAGCTTCGTGCAAACCTTCTGGTGAGGCACAGTTGATATAAATACAAAACCAGAATCTCATTGCAGGAGTTTTTGATACCTGTACTCAATCCATTTGATATTTTCACTCAGGTATCTCAAAGTGCAGGTTGATTTGATCAGGGGCAGGGAAACAGAGGGAAAGGAGACGGATGGGGGAGGTAGTGCAGCAGGGAATGAGAGGAACGTGAGGGAGCTGCTGGCTGCTGCCAGACCCATCTGTTCATGCAGCGACAGCTCCCAGGGCTACTCCTCTTGCTACAGCCCACCTGTGCTCCAGAGCAGCACCAGCTCACCATTAGAAGCAGCAGGTTGTGATAAAAGCGTTGAGCGTCAGCGCCAAGGAAAAGCTGTGCCTGCTTTGTTCAGCGCAGGACCAGCGTTAAAGCTGCCTGGCAAGAGGCTAAGAAAAGTGTTTTATTTTCTTCTCCTCCTTTGAAAAACGTGAATCAGTCGCTGACATTCCAGCACGTGAAGGAAAATCCAACCCAGCGCTGAGAACGAGGCCATGAAGGAGCTTCGGTCTCCTCGCCTCTCCTCCTCCCGCACTGCCAGCTCCCCTGAGCGCACCGGGGGCACCGGCAGTGCCCGGGGGCAGGGAGGGCACAGCCCCTCACCCCCACGAGGAGCTGCGCGCAGGAGAAGAGCTGAGGGCGGGCCTGCCTGGCGCCACCCGGGGGGCTCCCAGGCACAGTGCCGTAAGGGCTAGCGAGAGGAAAGCCCCCTGAGGCTGGGAGGACAAAAGCGACTATCCCGCCACCCCCCCCCCGCNGGGCGGGCCTGCGCGGGCCGGGCGATGCGCCACAGAGGGACTCTGAGGGTGCCGGGCGGGGCGGTGGTGGAGGGGCGCGCTGAGTAGCCCGTGATGGCGAGGGGAACGCGGGAGGGGGCANCGCGGGGCCGCCCGGCCGCTGGGGCAGGCAGTGCCCACCTCCCGCGCCCCAGGACTCCCCGCCCCAGCCAGCCCCGCGCCGTCGCCCCGCCCTGCGGCTCCGCCCCGCCGCTCCGCCCCGCCGCTGTGCGCGCGGCTTTCTGGGTATTGCAGTCCAGGAACTCGGTTCCACTATCGGGTGGCGCGGCGTGGAAACTACATCTCCCGGCCTGCCGCGCGGCGTGGCCTGCCCCGCAGCCGCGCCGTGTTGTTGCGCCCGGCCCGGCGCTCCCCCNAGGTGTCCGTGACGGGGGGGTGGGGGTAGAGGGCAGCTGTGGGGCCGCACCGTGATGAGGGATGCTGGGGTCCGGGGCCCTGGAGAAGGTTGGACCGAGGGGGCCGGGCTGGGTTGGGGCTCAGCTGTTGCTGGGGTGGAGGGAAGGGCGCTGAGGAGAAGAGAACTGGGGAGCGGCCGGGGTGGTGCAGGGTTGGTGTTCTCTGAAGAGGTAGGTGTGTGCTGAGCAGCTGAGCTTTGCCAGTGGCTGTACCGGGGACAGTGGGATCGGAGGAGTGCTCTCAGGGGAATTGCTGAGGAGCAGCAAGAGAAAACGAGTGTCTGAGGACAGTGCTGGAGAAGGTGCTGGGAGTGGTGGTGAGGCAAAAGAACTGTGGGGTTGGCTGTAATACTGGGGAGCGTGCTGAGGTGATGGGAGGGAAAATGGAGCCTGGGATTTGGTCAGTGTGTGACGATAGAATGAGGTTCCTTGACACATTTGGAAGGCATTTCTGTATAGAATTGAGAAATGCAGTGTGCAAGGAGGATCTGACATACTTAGAACATGTTAGCAGGTTCAAGGAGCACTTCAGATCAAGGAGAGAAAAAAGATGCAGGTAACTCTTCAGGGGAATGAGCCAGGTTCCAAGAACCTCACTTGAGAGCTATGTGTTCTTGCTTGTCACAGTTGACCAGTGGAGAAATCATCACTTTCCCGCTGTGCTGCAACATCCTAATCCTCCCTGATTTTGCAAAAAACCCCATCCTGTAGGCATGGCTCATCTGAGAGAATTTGCTAGCCAGGTAAGTGGTGATTAAAAGTTTGTTTTAAAACCCTCTTCAAGGGTTTACATAATAGTGTTTGCTCTTGATGCAAGGGTTTCAGACAAATAACCAGAAAATCACTTTTTGCCACTCTTTATCTCTCTTGCACAGGGCTCAGCTTACTCCTGTTAGCTGATTGACCTGTGTCTGACTCTGTCCCTGGTGTTGGGCTGATAGTGTTGTGTTGCCAGCCATACAGAAAGTGAATTCTTCATCCACTATGGAGCCTTTCTGTGGGATTAAGTATGTTCTTTTTAGGGAGACAGGAGTCATTGGCTTTCTGAGTATTTTTGGAAGGAGAAGTCTAGAAATGGGAACAGAAAAACTGTGTATGCTGGCTCTGCCAGACATACCTTCCTAAAGTGTTCATGGCATTAGTGTCAGAAAAATGGTGCTTGTAACCTTGCTGCATAAGAGGCAGTGATATTTGATATAGGGTCATAACTCTGGCAAGAGATCTCAGCCTCTGTGGATGTGGTTAAATGCTGCTGTTGTGATGACGTTTTCGTAAGAGGAGTGTGGAAAGATGATGCCAGGATGTGGGACTAAAAGCTAAACCACATTAATAGTATTGGCTTGCATCTTCTTCCCTCTGAATTTGGTTGTGAGATGTGTTTGATTATTGGCAGATGTCAATACTGAACACAGGTCTTCTTAAACCATGTTTTGGGGCATTATTCTGTTCTGCTCCTAGGTGTAGAATTACTAAAATCTTTAGTGGTTTGAGCTAATGCTTTCTCTGAACTTTTACTGATGTAAAATTTATTTGCAATGCACCTTAGTTTGCATGCTGTCTTTCACATCAGCTGTTTCCCCGAAGTGTGTATGGAATTAAATGTAAATATAATGCCTGGCTGAGTCACTGTGCAGGGAGAGAAAGGGAAGGATACTGTCTGATTAGGGCTGAAAACTGAGTTCTGTAGCTGCAGAGGAGGTTACTCTGAAGCTTTTTTAGTACACAGCATTCACTCATGAAGCTTATCAACATTCTAGTGGTTTCAGCTCTCAATTTATTATGGAAATGTTAGGCATTCTCAGACCGTGTCATCCTATGACTGTCTGGTCTTGGAAAAGAAAATCACTCTGTGTTGTCCATTCCTCCAGTCTTTCCAGGAATCCTTGGTGGAGCCTGGTAATCTGTGTAACTGAGGCTTGCTGGGATGGGCAGTAGGAACTGCCCTGAAGTTTTCTTCACTGGGATTTAGGGAGCAGTGGGAGGTGCTGCGAAAATAGAGGCTAAGACTTGCATTGGGATGTCAGAGGCTTAACTTGTCTTTGATTCTCAGTTCTGGTGCTGATGGGCAGAGTTACCTTAGGCCACTGCCCAGGCTGCTCTGCCTCTGTGCTGCCATTTCCCTGCCTCAGCTGCTTGTCTCCTCTCTTTCCTTGGCTCCCTTGTGCTGGGAACAAACAGTGCTGCAGGCCTCCAGTCTTGGTCTGAAGCTCTATCCGCCAGGGGATGTATTTGTTTTAGTTACTATGTTTGAAGCTCTGATTTGAGCTCTGTTTCTAGATTTGCTGTTCCTTAGGTGGCCTTGGAGAAGCCCTTTAGGTTTTTTTGGCTTCATCTCCTGAAGCAAAAGAATACTGTCTGTGAAGACAGTTGTGAGTTTCAGACAAACACGTGTGTTTCAAAGTGTTGAACACAAACTTCCCTCGTTTTTCTATACTCCAGAAATTCAAAACTCTCTCAGGTTTTGGCAGTTGCAGAGAGCTGTGCACTGATTTTATATAGACAGGGAAGCTTTCAAGTGGTTCCAGATACAAAGCTGGTTTCACCAGAGAGACTGTTGGTAGTCCAGAAGTGAGTGTTCATCATGCTGGGTGGGAAGCTGGGGAGCAGAGGAGGCAATGAGGGGAAGAGAAGAGCAGATGAGTTCTATCAAAACCAACTTCCTTCTTCCACAGTGTTTGGCAGAGCAAAATTATGTTTGTTTGTTTGGGTGGTTGGAAATAACATTAAATGTGGCTGTAGTTCCATATAAACACTTTGAAGTTGCCACGTTCCTGGTCAGCTTCAGCTCATAAAGTATTGTGGCCGTGGCAATTTTCTGGTACAGATCTCTCCCATTTAGAACAGTGATTCCAATTCCAACCTGCACCAGAGTTCTCATTTCCAAAAGAGTTTAAATACCCCTCAGTGTTTTATGCAACAAATGCAGGCGTGATTCTTGCTCTTGAATATTTTGAGAGTAAGATCCAGCTGGACACGGCCCAGAGAGATGATCTTCAGCTGGTTCAAATGGTGTTTGCTTCTGTTCCTAATATGCAGCTTATCTTTCCAGGCAGTAGATTTGAACTGAGGGCAGATATTTACCCTTCTTTTCTAGTACTTATCCACGTCTTCTCAAAGACTGTGGATATCAAGTCTCCACAGCTGGAGGTGGCAGAGCTGCCAAAACCATTCTTTCCCCATGAAGCAGCTGGTGTTACTGCCAGGCTTGTCTCATAACACACTGCAGTTCCTAATTGCTGGTAGCTGCAGTGAGCTGGTCTGTTTTAAAACATGGTATCATCAGTCAGGATGGCAAACACCTGTCAGGACAGAGCATCCTTCTTTCCTGTGCTGTGAGATTGGATCCCTGAGGGCAGAAGTGGAGCGCATTACTAGGAAATTGTCATCGTCCCTCTCATACTTATTCCCTTCCTGCACTTACGAATGAGATGATGCATTGTGTGCTCTCCCTCCAAAGCTTGCCCAGGCCTGCCTGAGCCGTCTCTAGTGCCTGACTGACTGCTCTCAGTGGAGAGGAGCAGTAGGAGGCTTTTTACTTCAGAACTGCTGTGTAACAAGCAGTCAGCCAAAGAAAAAGTTAAAAGTAACCATTAAGATCATCTCTTAATGGCTTTACGTGCAGTAGTGGAACATGGAGAAGCTGCTGCTGACCTGGAGCTCCATTTTTCAGCTCTGATGGGTTCTGTGAATGTGGAAGAAAAATGTGAAGAACCCAAGTTGGTGCGCAGTTGCAAAGGTGGCAGGTCCTAATAAGCTTCTTTGGGTTATCTGTGCTCATTTAAGCAGGTATAAAGCATTTTGTCTGGATTCTGTTGCTTCCTACTAATGAAGTTCTCCAGGTGTTTTCCTGCAGACAGGACATCTTCGTTTGTTGTGGAAGTTCAGAGTTGCTGAAAATACCACCTGGCAATTTCTTCTGGAGTGTCCACAATGGTAGTTCACAAGGTTGTTCTCTTGAGCCGACAGTGACCTGCTTGAATTGGGGATGGGCCTGCTTCCACCTCCCTGTTTACAGAAAGGGAAGAAATTCTTCAGCAAACTGTGCTCCTCCAACAGTGTCCGGAGACTGTAACTGTGGCTGACTCTGTGTCTCTTGGCCCTGTGCTGGCTCCCTGGGTTCTTTCTGTTGCTGGGTCTGATTTCTGCAGTTTTGGCCAGTGCATCAAGGAATGTTCGTCCTCAGGCCTTCCACAGAGTCAGAGTCTTGCCCTGTCATCTGGCAGCTCTAAAGCATTTCTGGGTCAGTACTGGGAAAGTAAATCCACTACCTGCAACCGAAGTATCCTAATGTTTCCACCCTAATGGGGGTGGGTCTGTCTCATCTGTCCATCACTTACATTGTTTTTCTGAGTCCCTTGGGCAAAATTTCTGTCTGCTTGTCAGAAGCTTTGTCTCCTTCACCACACCTACCTGAACTTCTTTGTTCTATGGAAAACAGGATAAACCAACATCCAAGTCTGGAAGCTTGTTTCCAAAGCTGTCCATGATTACAGAGCCTGCCACATAAAGTGGTGGTTGTCCCAAAAGCTGCCTGCCACAGCCAGTGCTCTTATGTTTGATGTCTTGATCGGAGAAATCAGTCCTGATTCTCTGATGTGCCCTACCAAGTGAGGGGGCAGCAGTTACTTCCACCTTCCTGTTTCTTACCTCATAGAAAAGTTACATGGGAGGGGAGGAATATTTTCTTGAAGGTTTGCTTCCCTGCAGTATTCATGTGGGTAGTGTTTCTTTTCTGAGCTGGGCAGGTGCTTCTAGGAGATGATCCTCTTTCTCTCCAGAAGGTGTGGGAGTGACTGATGTGTTGATAGGCATTTTTAGGATGCAGTAGGTCACTGTGCCCAGTAATGTCTGGGGCATTTTCTTGCCCCTTCCTCCAAGCTGGTCAAGAGGTGGAAACTGTCCCTGGTCTGTAGTGAGCCTGAACTAGTCAGACTGTTCTGCCTGCCTGCAGTCATCATTCTCATGTTGTCCCCTAACGTATCTCAAGCTCAAATCCCCTTCCCTTCACCTCCCTCTCTCCAGTCTCTGCTATGTATCTCCAGTTCTTATCTCTGAACATCCCTTCAAGTCTGTTTCCAGTGCATTTGTTCAAAGTACAGTGTGTTTGGGTGTTGCTATGGATGCAAAAGGATATTTGGTTATCCTTCTATAGCTTGAACTGGAGTTTGTATGGAAATCCTGTTGAGTGAGCTTCCTGTAAAGCTCACCTGGGCCTGGCTTATAGCGATGCACAGAAGGCAAACAACCTGTGATGACAGACTGGCTTAATCATTAAGCAACACCTTTGGCTGTTCAATGATGGCCTGCTGCTAGAATCTGGTGTGAGATGGAAAAATGCAGCTTCTGTGTTCTCTGATAAAATCTGCCAACTCAAGGCCCTTGTGAGAGAGCACTCTCACTGGGTGGCATGTTGGAGGTGAGACTGAGAAGATCTGGGTGTGGAAAATTCCTTCTCATGGCTTGGCTGCTTTCTAAGGTCAGGCCGTATTTTCCAAGGTTTTTTTTTCAAACTATTAAAAAAAAAACTAAAAAGGCAGAAAAACTAATTGCAAAGAGCATTTCAGTAGCATGAAACTAGTAGTAGCATAAAGGAGCTCCTGGTGTGCAGGTGGACTGAATAAATAGCATGAGAAAGTGACTGTGATTTATTCCCTTTCTTACCCATACTCACCTTAATAAAGAATTAACTGTGCAGCTGCTGTTAAAAAGTCAGTATTTCTCTGTTAATAACTGCCTAGTTGATGGGCTTACCTAATGAAGGAGATGCTATTTGCCTTTGTATCTGAGTGTGCCAGCTAGAGAAGAGGCTGGTACAGAAAAGCAGGTCAGGTAGATGGAGTGTCCATTCTGCTCTCCTGTCTCCTCCTTGCTGCTGACCTTCCAAAAGATATGAGGCTCCATCTGCATGTATCTGAGGAGAGTTGGTCTGGGTGCTGCCTGGAAATCAGGCTGCAGCAGAGAAGGCAGTAAATGTGAATTCATATTACTGTAATATTTCACCCTCCAGACAAGTAGGGAAGGGTGCAGAGCTTTCTAATCATTTCAGTCTTTGAGTGCAGGAAGGCTAACTAAGGAAACATTTTTATGGCGTCTTGCTTGTGCCCGTTCTCTTATCCAGGTCTCCAAGACAAAACTGGTTCTGGTACCCCTTGCTGGTCTGTATTGAAGTGTGAGCAGATGCTTACTCACAGAGCTGCTTTGGCACCAGTTGGTGCCTGCAGTTGAGCAGCCCTGTCCCAATGGAGCTGACACTTTCTGTGGTGATATTTGCTAACATTCTCATGCTGGGCTTCCCTCCTTTTCCTCCCCCACTGTTCTCTGCAGGGTTGGAAAGCCTGTGGAAAAGATTTCTTCAGTTCTAATCTTGGATATATTCTGTGCTAAGTTTCTAAGACTGTTTAAGATACGTGAGTTTCAGGTGAATTTATCTACGTAGCAGGTGCACAGATATGAAGATGAGCTGTATGGGTATGTGTGGTGCTCTGCACCCCAGGAACTTAATGGAATTTTCCCATCTCTGCTTCATGGTTTAGCACTCCAGGGTGGATCCTGAGGAGCTGTTCACCAAGCTGGAGCGGATCGGCAAGGGATCATTTGGTGAGGTGTATAAAGGGATCGACAACCGCAGCAAGGAAGTGGTTGCAATCAAGATCATTGATCTGGAGGAGGCAGAGGATGAGATTGAGGACATTCAGCAGGAGATCACAGTGCTCAGCCAGTGTGATAGTCCCTACATCACCCGGTACTATGGCTCCTACTTGAAGGTAGGACAAACCACGGTGATTGCTTGCCAGGAGTTTGGGAATGGGGAGGGCTGCTCTGTGGATGCTGCAGGGATGGTGGCACATGGAACTGCAAAGTGATGTGTGAGCGGCACCATGGCAGCAGGAACAGTGGTGGCTTTGCTCACTGCATTGATGTGCACTTAATAGCAGAATGGGCTTTAAGGCACTTGTTATGCACCTGGAAATGAGATGCCCTGTACTCTGTAGTACCAAGAGCAGGGCACTTCACTGGAGAGCAAATTATTTGTTGAAGACTGAACTTTCCCTGGTCTGACAGTTCTGGAAAGGAAGTTGATGGAATACTTTTCCAGAATAGCACAGTCTTAAGGCAGTACCACTGAGGGATTTATGCCTCTGAAAAAAAGAGATTAAAACTACTTCATCAGAAATGGTGGAAAGAATATGAACTGAGTCTGTAGAGGAGTATTAATACTGCTTCCATTGAGAACAGGTTTAGGAATCCCTAATGGAAGTAGTATTGATCAGAAGTGGCCTATGCACGCTGGCTGCTGGAGGTGAATGTAACAGTGGGACTTCAGCAAACAGTTCCTGAGCTCTTCGGGTCCTGAATATTCCTCCCTTATTTTTCCAAGGCCAATAATGCATTTTCTCAGCCTTCTACTGTAATTTCATGGACCTGCTGCTTATCTTCTGTTGGGACCCTGGAACCTCAGCATAGAATCTCTTCTCTGAGGAGTGTCTTGCTGATTGTACTCTTCATGCTGGCAGCTCTGTTAATGAGATCAAAGGCTGCAATGCTCCCCTGCCACTGCCAAGAAGGACTTATGCTGGATGAGCTGTTGGAGAGATGTTAAAGGGCTCCAACCTGGGAATAAGCTTATCTGTTGGCTGGGCAGTCTGGTGCCTGTAGAGGCACTTGCCCAGGTAAAACTGCAGACTGAGAGTTAGAAATGTGCTGGAGGCAGGTCCACCTCTGTAATGCTGTGTCAGCAGAAAAGAGGGAGCTTGGGGCTCCTTCCTTAAGCCCTTGAGAGCTGCAGTGTGCAGCATCTCTTGGATTGTGTCTTGCTGCCTCATGAGTGTCTCAGTTTTCTGTCTGCTTTTATTACAGTATTTGCTCTTGATTTGTGCTCTTGCTTGCAGGGCACTAAGCTGTGGATAATCATGGAGTACCTGGGAGGAGGTTCAGCCCTGGATTTGGTGAGTAAGTGGCAAGTTCTGGACTATGAAAAATACTGACTGAAGACTTGGTTTGTGAAATGCCCATAAGCCAGACACTTGCCACATACCATCATTTTGGCAGTCCTGTGCCCAAGGGATAAGCAGTGCGGGACAGACATGTTGGTTATGCTTATCCCAGAACAGAGGGAATGTTTTCACGGAGCTCAGCTGTCCCAGCACAGCTCAGTTGTCCAGCGTGCTGTGCTGCTGTATGGTGGAAAGAGCCAGTGAACTGAAAAGTGAGCAAAGCCAGTTGTTTTTGAGCAGTGCAAATCTGTACTTCACCTAGTCAGAGTCATGGTATTGCTCAGTACTCACATAGCTTAGTAAAGATATGGTCTGTGCTTGAGTTATCCCAAATTTTGAGAGAATACAAGTGCAGAATTTACCCATAGGCAAAGGTCCACTGCCCTGTATTCTGTCAGCATTTTCCTCTCCTCTTTAGGACAGGTTTTCCAGAGGGGTAAGTAATGATGTAAGGAAAACTGCTGAGCCTACGGTGACTTGGAGGAGGGTGTAGTGGGGGGCTGTCATCAGCAGAAGTTATCTGAGTACCAGAACCTCAGTTATTGCACTGAGAAGGCAGGACTTGGTTAGAGGAGAACTGATGGAAAGGAGAAGAGCTTTGATACTGTATTCCACAGCCTGAGGGTTGATGTCTCAGAGGCTGAAATTCAGTACTTGCATGCTGGCAGAGAGACCTGAACAAGAGAAACTGTTAAAATGTTCTGTTGGCCAGTGTATTTCCAGGCCAAAGTGAGAGATGAACTGCTGTTTGTTTGGGAAGCCTCTAGCAGAAAACCCCCCCAAAGTTTTTCCATTGAATGCTCCCAGGTGCAAACACCGGCATTCTGCTTGAAGCACGTGCATCAGATGTGCAAGTGCAGGGTGCTTCCTGCTGAGTACAACCTGCTTGGCCAAGGTTTCCAAGTAACAAACTGAGAACTTGGAAAATCTAAGACGTTAGTCACCCTCTTTTAAGTCATCTTTCTGCCTTTTGTCAGCTGAAGCCAGGACCACTGGAGGAGACTTACATAGCTACTATCCTGAGAGAAATCCTAAAAGGTTTGGATTATTTACATTCAGAGAGGAAGATCCACAGAGACATCAAAGGTAAGATTGGAGAGCTCTGCTCCCTTTCTTGTGATGGATGTTAGTAACATAATACTCAGAGCTATTACATTCACCATAATCTGCAAGGTTTCAAAGACTTTCTCAGTGCTGCTTTTCTTGTTGGGTTGCTGTTTTCTGACTCTGATGCTTGTCACTCTATCACGACTCACTCTTTTCATGTCTTTAGGGCTTAGAGTAGCAGTAAGGATCTGTAGCTCTCCTCTGGTACTTGGAACTTGGACAGTCAGGGAGCTAAAGTAAAGCAGTTAATGAAAGGCATGCTCAGATATTAGCTGACTTGTGTCTGGACATTTGCTTTTCTGCTGGACCCCAAGGGTGTGTGTGCTGGTTGTTGTGGTTGTAGCTCACAGCAGGAGTGAGCTGTCCTCGTGCAGGGTTCATTCACAGCCCTAGAAAATCAGGGCAGCTTGTGTCAGCTTATCCTCTTGCTGTTTTTTATAGTCACTGGCCACGTGTAGTGTAGAGAGAGCTGGCATCTGCCTCTCAAAGAGCAGTGTCCCAGCAAGCCCAGAGCATCAAAGTACTGCAGGAGGATGGAGGGACAGTGCTGTGGAGCTGGGCCAGTGCCAGATGCTCACTACTCCAACCCACTGCAGGAGGGAGTGTGAGCAGGCAAGGCAAAGAAATCTCATGCAAGGAGATTGGGAGAAAAGATTTCACTGTGTATGTGAGACCACACGTTTCTAGCACTGCAAGATGTGTAGGGGTGTTGGCTGCCAGTGGTGGGGAAATGCTGAAAGTTGTTAGGTAGGGTCTCAGAATGAAGAGTCCTGTGGAAAACTCCCATTCCCAAACCTGCACAATGCTACAGTCTTAGGAGTGAGTGGGAACTAGTACAAGAATGGACCTTGAGCTCTTTAGAAGGATCTGCTCTTTAACTTGTGCTGAATGCTACTCTGGAAAAAAAATCAAGAGCATTAGAGACTGTGTTACCCTCCCTTCTCTGTGTGGCCAGGAGTCACATCTAATTGATGATGTGGCCTTTCACATCCAGTCCCTGCTCCTACCTTAGCAATATTCCCCTTCTGATTCAACAAAGTGCATGATCTTGTTCCATGTTACCCGTTAGAGTTCAAAGCATGAGAAAGGGTCTTAAGCTGGAAATCTAGGCTGAGGGTTATTGCTGGGGTGAAGGAGGATGCCACAGGAGGGCTCTGATCGGTATTCAGTTCTGTGTGGGCTGCAGGTGATTCAGAGGCCAGCAGACTTAATTGCTTATTTGTGCATACAGCTGCCAATGTGCTGCTCTCAGAACAAGGAGATGTGAAACTGGCTGACTTTGGGGTGGCTGGACAGTTGACAGACACCCAAATCAAGAGAAATACCTTTGTGGGGACTCCATTCTGGATGGCACCAGAGGTCATCAAACAGTCTGCTTATGACTTCAAGGTGAGCTGGGAGCAGGAGGATTGCTGCTTGGTGCTACTATTCATGAGTTGGTGCTAGGACAGAAACAGAGGTTGGAAGTGCTGCTTACTGCAGGAATTACTCTTTTCTGTTATGATGCAGAGTCTGCTGAAGAAGTTTGTATATTAGACATGAAATGTCCCATCTGATTTATGTGATTAGCTGTCCTAAAACTGTACTTTCATGTTGTAGAATTGTTCCTTGCTGTTCCGTGTTCTTCTTCTCTTTTCCAGGCAGACATCTGGTCCCTTGGGATTACAGCCATTGAACTAGCAAAGGGAGAGCCTCCAAATTCTGACTTGCATCCTATGAGGGTTCTTTTCTTGATCCCCAAAAACAACCCTCCAACGCTTGAGGGTCACCACAGCAAGCCCTTCAAGGAGTTTGTGGAAGCCTGCCTCAATAAGGATCCTAGATTTGTGAGTATTGCTGCCCCCCTGTGAATTTGGGTAAAGGCCAGTAGGGGTCAAAAATTCCTTCAACAGGAAGGTTCCAGAATGACAGAGAGAGAATTGCTGCACTTACAGGATGGACATGTGAGCCTGGCAGGACTTCCTCCTTAGGGGTCATGGAGGGGCGAGTACTGATCACTTCTGTCTGGTGACCAGCAATGGGACCTGAGGGAATGGCATGAGGCTGTGTCAGGGCAGGTTTAGGTTGGATATTAGGATAGGGCTTTTCCCCCTGAGGGTGGTCGGGCCAAACTCCTGAGGGCCGTTGTCATGGCCCCAAGGCTGCCAAGAGTTCAAGGAGTATTTGGATAACACTCTCAGGCACTTTGTTGGGGATTGGTAGCATTGTTGGGGGCTGTCCTGTGCAGGGCCGGGTGTGGGATTTTATGATCCTCGTGCATCCCTTCCAGCTCAGGATATTCTGTGATTCCAGTTGAAGTCAGTGAGCTGCATGTTTAGTGTGCAGAGATGGTTAGATGTGACATGCTTTCCTTATCTGCTCCAGAGGCCGACAGCTAAAGAATTGCTAAAGCACAAGTTCATCACACGCTACACCAAGAAAACCTCATTCCTAATGGAGCTGATTGATCGATTCAAGCGCTGGAAGTCAGAGGGCCATGGAGAAGATTCCAGTTCTGGTGATTCAGATATGTACGTACATGTTTTGCGTGGAGGGATGCCCCTGCTGCTCCTGCTTGCCCCAGGGTAGCTTACTGCAAACAGCTCAGGTCCTTTTCCCACCTGAGATCTTACCTTGGAGCTTTTGTTTGTGGGAGAAACTGAGTGCTGCCTGAAGAGCCAGGCTGTTACCTCCTGTTCAGTGGGACTCTGTTCTGGTCTTAACTTGTGGAGCCTCTTTGCTGAGTGTAAGGAATCAGAGTACTGACACAAAACATTTAGTCTGCATGTAACCAGTAGAATAGGGCTCTTGTTGCTTGTATTTTATGCACCTTTCATTACCTACAAGAGCTCCAGGCTTTAGTAAAAGAGCTCTTCTGTGGCAAGAGCTGTGTTGGTGTGTATGTGTACTCAGGGATAAATCTTTGCACTGCCGTGCAGGACAATCAAGTTATGGGCCTTGGGTGGAGAAAAGGCACTTCCTTGCCAGAATGGTGTCACAGAGCTGCTCTTCCCCTGTGGCAGCACTTGAGTGACCAAGGACTCAGGGAGATTGGCTTATGACATCTTAAGTCTGGCCCCTCACATTGTGAGCTTGGGTTGTCTTGAAATTCTCCTAAATCTAACTAGCACTAGAAACTTCATCAAGCTGGCTGGATCAGGGAAGTGAATGTGGTGATATGGAAGCATGATGTAGTTCTTAGCTCAGATCTCTTTGATGCTGTGCAGGTGCTGTGGAGACTGGAGTGATTTCTCTTCAGAATTTTTTTCTGGGATAGGAAAAAGCCTGAAAGTCTGCAACAATATGACAGTCAGGCGAGGAGAGCTTGTGATTCTGGGAAAGTGTGGGCAAACCATCAATGTAGGGAGCTGAGGCTTTGTCTTGACTTTCTCCTTTTCATTTGCAGTGATGGAGATGCAGAGGATGGAGACCAGGGTCCCATCTGGACATTCCCGCCAACCATTCGCCCCAATTCCTTGAGTAAGCTGCACAAAGGAATGGCTCTTCATGGTTCCCAGAAGGTCTGTGTGCTGTCTGGTCTTTCTGAAGTGGACTGAACTAACTTGAGCTTTTGGGTGTCTTGGGGAAGCCACCAGGCACTTGTCTTCTGTCTGAAATTTACTTCAGTTTAGCACCAAGGGCTGGTGCTCCAGAGTTGCCTCTTCCACGTCTTCAGGGTACTGTGACTTGTGGCTTTCCCAAGATCTGGTGATGGGATTGCCGTGGAGGTGCTGTGAATTCATCAAAGGCTGAGTACTTCATATGCCCTTGCACAGCTTTTGCCTGTGCTTGTAACTTCTTCTCTTGTTGCTTTCCAGCCTACTGAGCCCATCAAGAGACAACCACGGTCACAGTGTCTCTCCACACTTGTTCACCCAGTTTTTGGGGAGGTGAGTAGAACCTTTTTGGTGTGTCTGCTGGTTGGAGATGAAGAGATACCTGACATAGATAAGTAAATGGGAAGGATTTGGAAAAGGGAGGTGTGGTGGGGTGTCTAGTGGAGTTAAGGGACTCTGGAGCATTTGTACCAGTTCAGAGGGCTAGACCATACGTGGGGAAAATAAGTGTGTCCCTGGCATGTCCTCCTGAAAACACTTGTGTTTGGAAGAAAGGCATTACCCTTCTGGTAATTTGTGTTCTGGTAAGGATCTGATAGAGAAGTATCTGTCTCTTACCTGCATCTTAGGCTTCCTGATACCTGGGCAGCTCCATACTCTGATGTCCATAGCTGAAATGCAGCTCCTGTTAGAGCAGATAGGTACTTGAGCTGCCTGTCACTGTGCATGTCCACAGCAGAGTTACTGAGGGGAAGGTAGGTGGGTTAGAGCAGGAATTGGCTTTGCTGGTTGCTAGGCCATTTCTTGGCCTGTACAGACTGCTATTGGTAGAATGCCAAGACCAAGAAGCTCCCTGCCACCTAGCTTCTGGAAGGCAGGCAGAGAAAATGTATTTAGAAAACCTACCCAGTTCCCCTGCCTTGTGGTCTAGATGGAGAGATGGAGTGGAAGTAAGAGCTGCCATTAATGATAGGATGGTGTCTATATCAGCAGAGAGGTGACAGCTCACCTTTCCAGCTGGGTGATGTTTTCAGGGAAGAGGAGGATAATCATAAGGGGGCTGCTGGCTATGAGCTCTGGTTGCTCTTTTCCAGCAGAAGGGTAGGAAAGATTATGCTTTGTAATAAATCAATTAGATTCTGCATGTCAGGGTTCTCTTCTTGACATGCTGGTGACAGACACCTTTTCTCTGGTCCTGAGGAGTTACTCTTCTGGATCCTGATAGCAATGGCCCAACAGAGATCTATGCTTTTTCCAGGAATAGTTTCTGGACTTAACTCTCTTTTCTCAGGTCTGCTGCTATGTAGAAAGAGGATTTGCTGCATGGCAGGCACCAGAAGTCACTGTGAAAAGCAGGCTCTTGAGACCGCTCCGCTTTGGAAATTGGGAGTTTATCTAACTGGCCTCTCTGTGCTCCACAGGCTTTGACTTTCAGAGGTCAGAGCATGAGGCCGGTGACCTGGGTCTTGTAGGCCTAGAGCTGTATGAACTGTCTGAGATGAAACCACATTAAAACCATGTTGGTTTGTGATGCAGTTTGTTTGTGCAGCACAGTCACTGATGTCTGGGTCTCTGTTCAGTTTAGGAGCCTCCTGGGGCAGAGTGCTCAGGGCTGTGACTGTAAATGCATTTTCTGATTTTCCTTACTCACCTTGCTGCACCAGTTCCAGGCAGGAAGAGGCTTCTCGGACATTTCATTTCTGCTAGTTTGACTCCCTTGCCCTAGTTTGCTGATCCCCCTTTCCTTTGATTAGACTTTTGCTGATTCTGAAGATGTCACTGAAGGAAATGGGGAGCAGGAGGGGTTCTGGGTAGTCTCTGAAATAACCTGGCTTTTGTGTGCAGTAGAGCGGACTTGAAAGAAAACTTCTCCAGATTGGAAATCTGCTTCGCTGCTGGTTGCATGTGTTATTCTTTGCTGTTGGTAGGAAACTAGAACTGAAAACTTGGTCTCCTCACTATTGTATGAGTGCATCTTAAACCAGCTAGGCTTGATTCCCTCTTTCCCTAAAGGGGCTGAAACTGGGCTTTGTGAATGGAAATCTGAGATGTTCTTTGTAATCTTTCATCTACCTTCTCTGCATGTGTGTTATTGGATATTAATATTGAAAATGGCTCGTGAGGAGTTGTTAACAGGTGTGGACAGCTGCAGATCTGGAAGCATCATGGAGCAGGGAGGTAAAATGACTTTTGGGCCTGGTAAGATTGAGCTCAGTGCAGTGCTCTAACTCCTGCAAGCCTCCAGAGAGCTCTTCTGCAGTGGGAAGAGACAGCCCAGCACACACTGCTCCCATCACAGGCTGCTGGGCAAGCTGAAGTTCAGGGGCTTGGCATCAAAGGGTGATGAAAAACTGACTCCTTACCTCCAGGACAGACCCTGTGCTTATTCTGAGGCGGGCAGCCTTTGGTAGGTACACATCAAATCCTTGGCTTTAGCATCACAACTATTTTTGGCCTAAGAAATCTGTATCCTTGATATGTAACTGAACTGTCCTCCATGCCCCTGCCACTTCTGATTGAGCAGAGGTGTGTGTGGGCTGTTCCCACAGCTTCGTGGTAGGGAACAGGTGCCCTGCTGAGGAGGCAGTGGCCCTTTTTGGCTGGGAACTGTTTGTTCCCAGCAGGGGACGTGGTGCACAGTAGTGACTGCAGCTGGGGATTAGCATTCACATTGTTCTGCTTTCTGAGAAAAGATGAGCTCCAACAACAGGAAAGGCTGATCCTAGAACTGGGGTAAAGAACTTCGAGGCTTATGTAAAGCCCTTCAATCAGCAGGGTCTAATGAGAGCTTAATTGAACTGGACCAGATGTTGCTTGTTCAGCAAGATGCTTGATTGTTGTTCAGTTCCTTGTGTGATGATGCCCTGGGAAGGGGACTGCCAGATCAGCAGCTTGTGGGAAGAAGGTGGGGAACTGCTGCTGGGGGTGAAAATGTAGGGTTTCCAATAACAGACTCCTTCAGGCTCAGCACCAGTGACGTGTCAGGCATTCCTTCTGAACAGAGCTGTAGCTATTTCAAAGTAACAGCTGGAAACATGTGCAAGTAGAGGCCTAGTTGGAGTGCACTGACCATGAGAGATGTGAACTGAGGTGGGTACTCTGTGTGGAGGTCTTGATGCATGGACTTTCTTCCCCTGCCCCCCTGGGTAAAGCTCTCCTAGAGAGGAATGTTGGAGGCCAAGGGGCTCAGGATCCCTGGTGTGGCAGTTATCTGCCTTGGCCTCCCAGTCACTAGAAGCAACTGAAGACTTTTTTATGGTTGTTAAAAGTGGTGGTGACTAACTCCTGGCATTGGGTATATTCTGCCCAACCTGCCTGTGAGCCTGTGTGTGTGTCTGGGTGCTGGGCTGTCATTAGCAGCAAAGGTGATTGTACTGCTTCAGATACACCTGGAGTTCTTTGTCCTGTTATGAGTTTTCAGGGCTGTTGATCCATTTCTTACAACATTTAGTTTGTTTAACTGTTAGCTAGGGGCTTCGATTGCCGTTAGTACCTGGAGGCAAATTTGAACCCCAGACATTGGACTTCTACCTTGCTGACCTACAAATGAGCTCTTTTTGGTTTGTTTAAGTGGAATGTGAGTGCTCTCCTGCACCCTGGTGGAGTCATAATAAAAGGGAAAGGGCCTTAATGTCAGTGCTGCACTTCTTGACCAGTGCTTTCTGCAACAAAATGAGGACCTAATGCCCTTTTTCTGGGTTGCAGCTCAAAGATAAGCACAAGCAGACTGGAGGCAACGTGGGAGCCATGGAGGAGCTGGAGAACGCCTTTAGCTTGGCCGAGGAGTCATGCCCAGGCATCTCTGACAAACTGATAGCACACATGGTGGAGCGGGTCCAAAGGTGAGCGAGTGTCCTGAGTGTGAGCTGGGGTGGAGCTGGCGCTGAACCACGCGGTTTCTGAGCTCCATGGCTGTGCAAAGTCCAGACAGACAGAAGTGCCTTCATAGCTCCCATGGCACTTCTTTTAACTGCTTTCATTTAATGGCAACAGTTCTTTTGCCTCAGAAGCCTTTCCTCACACTGGACAGGTTTCTGTAGTGTAGATGTATGTTGTAGGGCACAGAAGGATGCTGCTGTTCACCTTCATTTTGCACATATATCTATGTACATATGATGTCCCGCTGGTCTCATTACCCAGGCAGCAAAATCTCATCGTGATCACTTCTGGGATAGAAAGTTTCTGTTAATAAATGTCTGTTTCATTGCAAGGAGTATGCTTTAAAGCACTATGTGCAGCTAGTCACTGCTTGCCCACCTATAGGTATACACAAAAATGTACTTTTCCTGACAAGAATTATTTATTAAACCAGCAAAGAAATGTATTCTGGTAGAGTTTACTGGGTCAAACTTGGCTCCACTACTGGCACCAAGTCCAGTCACATCTATATGTTGCAGGTACACAGCTAACCTGGTCACAGATTTACCAGGCTTTATTTAACATGGATTTGACTTTTCTCTCTTTCACAGTAGGCTAGCCTAAATCTCACCCTTTCCTTACCATGAGAGAAACTTAACATTGTTGTCTCCTCCCTGGTTAGCAGGCTAGAAGTGTTTTACCATACCAAAAGAAGCTGCTCTGTGCTCTCGCTGCCCCTATAAACACAACCCAAACTATACAGTCTTTACACCCTTGAACTTAGGCTTTCTAAGCATTTCTTTCTGGTGGGTTAAAGTTTGTGCCTTGTAACTCAGCTACCTATTGAATAGAATAGAATCCTTAAGATTGGAAAAGATGTCCAAGATTGAATCCAGCCTTTGACTGATCACCACTGTGTCAAGTAGACCAGAGCACTGAGTGCCACATCCAGCTGTTTCTTGAATGTCTCATGAGCTGGTGATTCCACCACGTCCTGGACAGCATGTTCCAATACTGACAGCCCTTTCCATGAAGAAATTCTTCCTGATTCCTAGCCTCAGCCTCCACTGGTGCAGCTTGAGGTCATTCCCTTTTGTCCTGTCCCTGTTCCCTGAGAGAAGAGCCTAACCCCCACCTGGCTGCTCCCTCCTGTCAGGGAGTTGTGCAGAACCACAAGGTCCTCCCGGAGCATCCTCTTCTCCAGGCTGAGCCCCTTTCCCAGCTCCCTCAGCTGTTCCAGCCCCTTCCGCAGCTCTGTTCCTTTCCCTGAACAAGCTCCAGCCCCTCCATGTCCTTCTTGTTGGGGCCAGAACTGGACAAAGGACTTGAAGTGGGACCTCACCAGTGCCCAGCACAGGGGGATGCCCTGGTCCTGCTGCCACACTATTGCTGACACAAGGCCAGTGGCTGGCTTCCCAGGCCACCTGCACACATGCCAGCTCATGTTCAGCTGCTGTTGAGAAGCATCCCAAAGTCCTTTCCTACCAGGCAGCTTTTCAGCTGCTTTGCCCCCAACCTGTAGCACTGCAGGGGATTGTTGTGACTGCAGTGTAGGACCTGGTACTTGGTTTTGTTGGACCTTACACCATTGGTCTTGGCCCAGCCTGTCCAGATCCCACCAACTTGGTCTCATCTGTGAATGTACTTAAGGAGGTCCTCTATCTTCTTGTCCAGATTATGGATAGAGACATTCAACTGGACTAATCCCAACACTGAGCCCTGGGGAACCCTACTAGTGGTCAGTCCCAGCTGCATGTAACTTAATTCCCCACTACTCTCTGGACTCTGCCAATCCAGCCAGTTTTTAAGCCAGCAAAGTGTGTACCTGTTCTTGGGCTGCAGCCTCTCCAGGAGAATGCTGAGGTAGTGGACTACATGCAGAGCCTTTCCTTCATCCACTGATCAGGTCACCTGCTCATAGGAGATCAAATTGGTCATGCAGGACCTGCCTTTCCTAAACCTGTGCTGTCTGGCCTGACTCCCTCGTTGTCCTCCACATTCTGCTGTCAAGAAAAGAACAGCTGTAGATATTAAGGACCAAATTATAATGGCCATCCTAGAGGGCTTCTGCTTCTACATCATTGGAGCTTCCAAGCAAATATACCATGGGACTGTGTGGAACCCCCATCTAATTATCACTTAATGCCAGGAAGAGAACACTCATTCTTCTGGCTGACCCATGGAGGTGACAGAAGGTGTCCTGTGATGCCTGCAAAACCTGAGCCTCTGACTGAGCAGGAGGTGCACTGAGATTTGTGTGGGTGGCTGCAGACAGGTAGTTCTGCATCATTCACTTCTGTCAGCCTAAAAATGACACTGCTGGACAGGGCAGAAGCACAAGGTACTTGTGTTTTGGAGGAGCTTGCAGAACCTCAAAAGATATGGTGGCTTTCTTACCATAAAACACTAGTGCTGAAAACTTCTTATTAGGTTGAAACTGAATCTTGAAAGCCCAAAGACGTGTCAAACCACCTTGGCTTTTTGTTAAAAGTGCTGGTTTTGTCTGTCAGGACTTTATCTAGCAATAACTGGCAGTGGCAATGGGAGTAGGGACAGACCCACCCAGGCTGACCCCTTCCCCCGCAGCCCTGCTGGTGGGTGCCTGTGGGCACCATTCCAGGTAAGAGCTTCCAACAGCCAGTGCTGACCAGTTGTCCCTTGTTAACTCTTCCCTGCAGGTTTTCTCACAGTCGGAACCACCTGACTTCTGCCCGCTGACACTCACATTCCCTGCTGCTCTTGTCAGGGGGGAAGGATTTTTTCCAGCTTCATAAGAACTACATCTCTAATCCAGACCACCATCTGCCATTGGATGTGACATTGTGATGGACCCCAGGACATTTCAGAGCCCTCATGTTAGCCGTGTTTCCATGATAACCCGGGGTGGGGTTTGCAATGCAAGTACAATTTAGACCTTTTGCAGAACCCGAGATGGGTGGTCTGATTGTTTTTACAATGTAATCAATGCAGTTTTTAATTGTTTTCCTACAATGGATGTGTCCATTTTGGCTTGGTTTGATTCACAGCTTGTTTCTGGTAAATGCCTGGCTGTTGGAAAAGGGAGATTCTCTTCCATTGATACGTGTTTCACAGGCAAGTCTGATGGGTTTAATCTCCTGCCCTTCCTAAATAAGTGTTTGTGAGCAGTCATGTGTGAATACATGTTGGGAAACTCTCCAGGCGTTTAGGGCCTCTGGGAGAGTGAGAGCAGCTCTCCAGTTGTTCTGGAGGATCACTTCAAGCCCTTCACACACAAGTTACAACACTTTTCAGTGCTGCAGCAGCTGAGCTGATACACGGTTGCTCTTTCCCAGCCTGTCATTTCATAGGAGGATGGGTTTGCTGATTGTTCTTTTTTGGCTCTGGGACATCATTTTGTATTAGGCCTCAGTTCATCTACTTCAGGCAACAGCAGAACTTGCCTTGGGTCACCAGGGAACAGAAGGCAAAGTGGTTGTATTTGCTGTGGGAGCTGGTGGAGTTGCTGTCCTTGGCACTCCTGGCAGCTGAAGCAGCTCAACAGGCAGGCTGGGCAGTGCTGGTCTGAGCTGTGCAGGCCCACATGTGGCAGAAGGGTCAAAAAGGGGTGTGGGGGGAACACAACAGCTGCAGACATCAGCAGGGCTTTGGTTGACAAGGCAGAGGGACACTACATAGCAGTTTTTGATGCAAGAACCTATGCTCTACAGGAAGACATAAACTGGATGGCTCACAGCAGTGTGGTAGGGCTGGGGATTCCCAAAAGCTGCTCTAGGCTTCCCTCTTCTTCTCAACCTTCCCTTTCTGGCTCCTCCATCAGCCTGGGATCCAGACTCGCTGCAGCCAGGGCTCTGCTCCAGTTGACAAGCTAGGGTGATGTTTGGTAGCAGACAAAGTAAAGCATCTACTGCTGTGTTGGCTGCTTAAGGTATCCCAGCAGAGCCCCAGGAGCTTTGCTTTCTGTATCATACTCATGTATAGAGCAGATATTTAATTCAGGTAAGCACACAGATCTTAAATCTACATTTTAAACGTCTAGAAAAATAGACTTAGGAAAATAGCCCCGATAGCTGGTTGCTTAGAGAGCTGCTCTCTAACTGAAAAGAGATTCCCATGAAGTCAGCAAGAGCTCAGTTACCCAGATCTGGGTCTTTGTATGTGGATGATACGGCTCACCCTAGAGCCACTGAGAACAAAGGCTGGAGCTGTTCAGCATTTTTTAAATGACAGGCCACTTGGTTAGAAACAAGGCTTGGTTTTTGGTACTTAGATTCGGACCTGCAGATTTTAAATGCTGGGCTGCACATAGCTCAGGGGGACCATACGTTCCCTGATCTTGGTGTCTGGTGTTCACTTTACCTTATGACTATCCTTTCTTTATCCTGATGGATAAATCCAGGCTCAGCAACACTATGAACTTGTATATAGAGAAGAGGTGCTGCTGTTGGCTCTCTCATGCAGAGCAGTGTTCTGTGGTGAGAGCCAGCTCAGAGCTTGCAGTTAGGAAAAACAGAACACACTTTTCCCTCAGGAGGAGAAGTTAATGTACAGACAGGATGCTTACAGAGGGGGAAAGCAGAGGCTGCAGGCTAGCACAAGGGCCCCTGCTGCTTTTAAAGTTGCTGTTCACAGCAGTAGCAACCCGTGTTGATAAGGTACCTGTGTCGTTACTCACATGCTCTGCAGTGTAACGAGTAACCTTTTTAAAGGAAACAATCCCCACACCCTTCGCCCAGTATTCAAAGCAACAATGGGTTTAGTTTTCAAAAACATTGAAAGGGATCTGCCACTTTCAATAAAGTAACAAAACAAATGAGGCTGGTGTAAATGTGTTATTGGGGGAAAAGGATTGGTTCCAGATGCTTTTCTCTGTATTCTTTTTGTTCTTCCCCCGGATCTTCCTCATGCATCTCTAACAAACGCCAGAGACAGAGCCAAGTACTGGGTGTGCAAGGACAACAGCTGCAGGCACATCAGTCTTTCCTGCTGAAAGGAAGCCCACACTATTGGCAAAGGTGTATCTGTGCACTGGAGCACGCTACACTGCAGTTTTTGCTGGAGTATTTGCCTGATATCCAATTTTTTTGCTGGTATCTATCTGTGCACTGGAGCGCACTGCACTACAATTTTTTGCTGGAGTTTGTTCATTATCTGAGCCTTGAGACTCAGGCTTAACTGGCAGCAGGGTGTCTCTGCCTTCCTCTGTCTCACTTTGCAGCTGTGGGGGGGCCCAGGTGGGGCAGGGGGTGCCCAGGGAGGTGGTGGAGTCTCCATCTTTGGGGATAATCCACTGCACAGATGCAGCCCTGCATGAGCAGGGGTTAAAACAGGCAACCTTGAGCCTGTGTGACCTCAGGGACAGGATGAACACTTTGGAGGTGCCACTTCAATTGTGTTTAAACCCTTGTGACTGTCCTTCCCCGGGCAGGAACAGAGGTGAAGGGCAGAGCTGAGGCTGTGACCAACTCTGCAGTGCTCCTCATCTGTTTTTCCCTTGGAGCCAAGAAGTGGAACCGATTCATGTACTTCTGACTGTGCTTTTGGGGGAATTTTGCCAAATGCCATGTAGCTCAGCTCAGCACAGGACAGTGTAGCCAGGACAGTGCTGATGAGCTGGCCTCACCTGCAGCTGGAGGGCAGAAGCACAGGTCCAGTGCACAGGTGAGAATGCAGAGCTCTGCAGGTGGGTGCAGCTTGTAATTGGAGTAAAATATGAAAATGAAAGTCTGCCAGTTACCACTCAGGGAGCAACCCTGCCCAGCAGAGGACTTGGCTCCTGGCACCCCAGCCCTTGTCTGCCAGGCACAGAATCCCTGGAGCCCACAGCTGCTGCTGCTTCAGCAGAGCTAAAGCTGAGGTGGGGCCAGTGTGAAAGACTTCAGTGGTGTAACAGAATCACTTCTCTGACCAGGGAGGCGAAGGGAGCAGTCACCAGAACAGCTCTAGTCTGTTACATTGAATGTGTCAGGAATTAATGCACAGAGTCTGGTTTCTTAAGCTTTGAAGCAGGGCTGTGTTACCCTGGATGAAGGTCAAGCGTGAACGGGGAAAACTCATAGTGTAGGGGTTGCTCAGCCTGGAAAAGGCTTCAAGGTGGCAAGGGGTAAAGGCTTCACACTGACAGGGCAAGGTCAGAAATTCTTCCTTTTGAGGGGAGTGAGGCTCAGGTAGCACAGGCTGCCCAGAAAAGCTGTGGCTGCCCTATCCCTGGAAGCGTCCAAGGCCGGGTTGGACAGGACTTGGAGCAACCTGGGCTAGTGGAAGGTGTCCCTGCCCATGGTGGGAAGGGGAGGGGGTGGAACTGGATGGTCTTTCGAAATAGTGAGACCATGGCTATTAAGCTGTGCAGTCCCAACTGCATCTCCCTCTTACATACACCTTAGCACCACAGCAAGAAACTAATGCGTAAGGACCTGTTTTAATTCTGCTCTTGCTTAATGCTCCTGTTAAGGAAACTTCTCATGCTTGTAGTTAAGACAAAAATACTCCAGGAGAGTTCTGGAAAAAATGAAACATTTCACAGAACTGATACACCACTGAAATCCTCACCATTTTTAAAGTTCACTGAGGTAAGGCAGTTTTGCTAGGAATAGCAATGTTTTTGGCTTTTCTAGTCTGAGCTCCTGCATTTAAAATGCACAGACATTTGAGCTCAGCATTCTCAAACCAAGAAAGAACTTTTGCTGCCTGCTGTCCTTCCAGAGGCTCCTGGTTTAGAGAGCATCACCTCATCTTCAAGACAGATACTGAGCTCTGGGTTCAGCACAGAAGCAACTAAAGGATCATTCACTCACCAGCTCACAAACCTCAAGGGAAGACACTTGCTCACTGTGGGGCAAGTGGCACTCAAGCTCCACAAAGGCAGCTCTGCCACCTCCTCCACACCATCCCCACTCTGGATGGAAAGCGCTTGGTACAGGGTGAGCTGAGATCCAGAGTTGTGGAAAACTACTGAGTAACTTGATCCTGGGATGGTGGGCCCAGGAATGGGGATGGTGAGCTCAGGAATAAGAGGCTGAGAGAGTTTTGTACCAAGATGCTATTTACTTTGAACAGTCATATTCAGCCACAGTATAACGTCTTATCAATCCACATGGATACACCTACAACAGGTAATTAAAAAAATAATAAAGGAAGACACTAATAAATTAAGTACATTTAACTTAGATGGGACAATAGTCTTTGTGACAGCAGTGGCAAAGGCTGGGTCTGCAGTCGCTCCTCTAGGATGCAAATGCCAAGCAAGAAAATCCCTCTGGATTCCCCCTCCCTTCAGTCCTCATCCCACAAATGCTTGAGACCATAACTGGACACTCATGCTGACCTCTGTCCTTCCCATTGTCCCATGGGATCTCCACATTCCTCCATCCTCACAGCATGCAACACTTTTCTTTTGCTTTCACTGCTTCACTGCATTGTTCCTTCTATTAGTACACAAACACTTTTCTATCTAATATAAATCAGAGTCCCCACAGCCCATCAAAGCCACGTCCACCAACATCTTGTGGTACTTGGCAAATGTCAGTCCTTCTGTGGAGGCACCCAAAGGTGACAGCTTTACAAAAGAGAACAAGCTGCAAACATTTCAGATTTAATACAGAAATTTAATAGAGTCCACAGACACTAATGCTCCACCTGGAATCCAGTGACTTTTACACCTTCATGAGAAACAGAAGATGGATCCCACCCCGAACTGAAATAGAAGATTAGGGATTTTCAGAAGTCTTTGCATGACAAAAGCACAAGCAACAGTGACTTTCAGAGGCTTGTTCTCCTACAGTGCTTTAATGCCTTGAAAACATCACCCACACCAGAGTGGAGTGTTTGCCATCCCATGCCTTACTTAACTCCTACTACAGGACAAAGAAACTGGAGCTGTGATATGAGAATAGTGATTGAGTTCAGAGGACAAACCATGCACCCCCCTGCACCGATCCACAATACACCAACACCTCAACAGCTCAGCAGAGACTCACTCTTCCTGCTTGCTTGGAAAACTGCTGCCTTGGCAGCTCCTGAGGAGCAGAGGTGTTCTGAGAGAGCTGCAGTGTCTGTTCAGAATGAGCTGTAAGCCAATTGTCTGAGGCAGCTGTGCCAGCAGGCTGATGGTTACAGCAGCAGGACAGGTTGTGCTGCCAGCCCCACGGAGCACCCTGGACAGGGGATGCCTGGGAGCCCTGGCACCTGCTGCTGCCAGCCAGCTACACCACTGGAAGCTGCTGGTTTTCTCCCATGTGTGCTGACCATCCAGTCAAAATGTAAAAAGAAGGTGATACCTGCCTTCAGGGCAGGTAAAGGTGTCACTGTACAGGTACAGTGGAACAAGAACACTCCCACGATGTGTGCACACCGGAGCACTGCTGTTGTTGGGCTCTCTAAGTGGCTTCAGCTGGAACAGACTTGACCCTCTTCCACACAACTAGGAATGGATGTTATCCCTGCCTGCAGCCCCTTCACTCCCACTTTCCATACTGGGGGGAATGAGCCTCCTGGGTCTTTGCTCTGTCAGCTCCAGACACTCCTGTTCCCGCCTGCTTGTTTTGTTGGTGCTGCCAGCAGAGATCCAGCTCTGCCCCACATCACTCTGTGTGAATGTCCTTCTCCTTGGGAAGCAGCAGGCTGGACCTGGCTGGAGAACTGGTGGCTCTTTTGATCACCTCCATCCACCTGCCAAGAAAAGACATGAGAAATGCTTAATCCTCATTCACAGGTAATCTTGTCCTTTGTTATGAGCTGCACCCCCTTCCCAAACCTCCCAAAACAGCCATTTTCTTTCTTGTACAAGTCTTCTGGAAAATTACCTCTTCAAAGGGACAGTTTGAGATGTGGCAAATACCCTGCAGAACGTGGTTGCCTGTCCAAGTAACAAGTCTACAGTGCTCTGAGCTCCACAGAGCTCTCTTGAGAACTCACTGTGTTCTCTCCTCAATGTTATCAAGGATGACAAGCTGACAATAATGATTGCTTTTCTTAGCAATAAATTAGGAAATAGGTAACAGCCTTGCTCATGTGGAAGAAAGCAAATCAACAGTGAAAAAAGCAAGACAAATCCACTGTAATTGGACATTTTTCCCTTGAAATCCCTACGTGAGCCCAGTGCATTAAAGAGCACAACTTATGGCTCAGGTAGGTGATAGCTTAGCTGTTCACAAGTGTGTGACACTCTCCCAAGGAAGGGGACATGTGACACCTCAGTAAAACCACATTCCAAAATAACCAATACAACCCTGCACGGCAGGACCCAGTGCAAGGGTTCTCAACATAGCAGCCAAGTTTTGTACGTGGTGCATTTCACACACAGTTTGGACCCTCTGTGGAAGCCCCTAAGAGCAATTAATTGTAATTACAGAGGACAATAATAAAATGTAATTACAGAGAAACCAGACTAGTGAAAGGGAGCTCTGCACTTGCTGCTCTCAGCCTCATGTTAGAACTTCTGCTCCCAGAGATAGAAGATAAAAACCAAGAAACTATTTACAGAACCTGGAAATCTGACTCCCAAAGAGCTGGTGGAGCTGAGCACCCCAGAGCCTTCCCCTCCCACATTCCTCCCTGGCTCCAAGGAAGCCCCAGACTCCTGGCACAAAGCACAGCTCACAGCTCTAGGTGTATCCCCAGCTCTCCCACACACAGAAGAGGGTTCTGTCAGAGGAGGGATCTCCAAATATCATTGGTGGGGAGAAGAAGGGAATGTTATTCCTGAGAATATGCTGGAAGATCACTCAGACTAGGAGGAAAGAGAGGATGGGATAACCAACCACTGAGTTAAGAGCAGGTTATAAACCAAGACAGAGAAAACAGAAAATTACCTCTCAAAGGTGTATTTGCTCTCAGCCCTGAAGAAATACACGTGGGACTTGAACTGGAGCTTGAAGACATAATCCTTCTGAATCCCATCTGCCTCCACAGGGCAGCTGACCGTGTAGCCCAGCAGGGGGAGGCTGGCCAGGGGATAATCATCCTGCAACAGCCCAAGAGCCCAGCCCTGAGTGCCAGGCACCCCTGCCATGCAGCAGGTGAGGGCTGTGCACTCTTGTTCAGGAGACAACAGGAGAACTCTTCTGCAAGGCCACCAACAGCTTATAATTAAAACTTCCCCCAACTCCTTTCATTTTTTATAGTTATTTGCTTCTGCTCCTCTGCCCAACATTGCCTCCTGGGCTCCCTCCTCCTGCTCTGCACCCTTTCTATGGAGCTCAAAGCACAGATCTGACAAAAACGGTGAAGTAACCATCACAAAAGAAATGTGCCCTCAAGGCAAGAAGGCAGAATAACCCAATTACTGGGTTAACACAGTTTATTTGGTTAATGAGATGAAAAGATTGTGCTGCAGCATGGTTCATTATCAAGCAGGTGCTGCATGTACCATGGGCAGAAAAATCCCTGGAGCCTGTCAGGCCGAGCTGAAGCCCAGCACAGAGAGAAGTGGGCAAAGAAGGCCCAAAGGCTGCTTTGTCCCTCACATCCTTCAGTCACTGCATGAGGAGACATTTCCCCATCAGCCGCAGGTGGTCAGTACCATCTGAACTGGAAATTCTCATTAAGTTCCACAAGAAGTGCCCACAGCCTTTCAGAGACCAGCTTCGTGATGAACTACCTCCTCTTCCCCTTGTTACTCTCCCTCCAACAGCAGTGATCTACCCCTGGAGCTGAAAGTCAAGGATCCCCAGGTCCCCCCAACACCCTGACCATCATCCCCTCACCTACACCTGCCCACCTGGTGTGTCTTGTAGAAGAACAAGCAGAAGTTGGTGAAGACGACCCACAGTTTCTGCCAGCCATTGCTGTTCTTGAACTTCCTCAGCAAATACCCAGAGAGCTGGTTCTGGCACAGAAGGAGAAAAGGACTGCCATGAAGTCACAGGTTGCCATCCTGCTGCAGCCAATGCTGCTCTTGCGCTTGCTCCCTAGTGTCAAAGGACTCCCAAGTATGGTGACAGCCACCAGGGTCCCTCCCCTTCAGCCACCCTTTCTTACATGCAGAAAACCCACGAGGAACACACTGTGTGAGAAGGGAAATAAAGCAGGAGAGGAAACAGAGGACTGCAGAGCTGGGAGATAAACAACACGTGGCAGCTACACGAAGCAAAGCTGGCATGGAGGGGGCTGCAGGAGGGGAACACCACTGCCTTGGAGTCAGCCAGCAGGACAGGGAAACCTCTGGCATGGAATGACAGCACTGGAATTCTGTAATTTGAGAAAGACAGGATACGTGGCAGATTTACAGAGAGAACCGTTTTTTGAGACATAAACAGGAGGAAATCCTGTCTTAACAAGGCAATGGTGCACATCTGCCTCTGAGGATGAGGATCCTCACGTGAGCAGTTAGGAAGCAGGACGTTTTCCTGGGCATCCCATGGCTCCTCCCCACCAGCACAAAATGTGAGAGGCATCTTTACCTGGATCATGCACAAGTAATCAGACAGGGACAGGCTCTGGTTCCGGTACCAACAAACATGGGTGATTGTGTTGGGCCGTTGGGCCTGGCCCAGCAAATAGCGAGGAGGAAGCTCTGGAGAAACAGCAAGAGAGCAGAAAACTGAGCAGAGAAAGGGGAAGAGAAAGAGAAAAACAGAACGTTAGGGTGAGAGGAGTGATGCAAGAAAGGTGGCTGTCAAAGGAAAATGGATTGTGAAAAAAATGACGGTGTTAGAAAATGGAACAGATCAGAGTGAGAGGCAGTGCAAGAACTCACACATTCAACCCCAGAACCTGTAGCAGGGTGGGCTTGTTATCCATGCACAGAACTGTGAACTGGTGTCTTTCCCCAGGTGCCAGCAGGGAAAGGCCTGTCCCCTCCAACAGAAACCACAACAGAAGCCAGCTCAAGTGCCCAGTGTCTGTACCTCAAGCCAGGTCACATCTTTAGCACTTCCCTTACCAAGCTGATCCACACGGTCTCTCCATCAGAAAAATGCAGGAGCTCCAGTGCCCAAACTTTTAACTCCAGTTAAACAAGTGCCTCAAGAGCAGAGCAGGACAGGCAGGCACAGACACAGGCTGCATCCCCCTGCCCCATTGCTATTGTCAGGTTAGTGACTTCCTTTTTCTGTCCATGTTATTTAGGGTCCTTCCCACTTCTGGAAGCCTTCCAAGCATGCCAGCCCCCAGGATGGTGTCCTACTCTGCCTAACTGCTGCCTACAGTAAAACCATAGAGTTGCTGCAAGCAGTGTAAGGAGTGCTGAGCTGATCACTCTCGAAATCTGCAGGATTCAGTGCCCAAATGTGCCACCAGTGCTGCCTTGCACTGTGAGTAACAGCAAGACCACAGGTACCAGTGGCTTACAGAATCCCAAAAAAGTTTGGGTTGGAAGAGACCTTAGAGCTTATCTGGTTCCAACCCCTGCCATGGGCAGGGACACCTTCCACTAGACCAGGTTGCTCAGACTCCCATCCAACCTGGCCTGGGACACCTCCATGAGCATATAATAAACATCTCTGCTCAGCATGAAATGATGCTGCCATGGAAAGACACCTGGCTGCTCAGTCCTGCCAGTGAGGGAAGGGCAGAGAATTCCAAATGAATTCCCTCTTCTTAATTCTGAGTGCAGTACAGCAGCTAACCAGAGCTCAGTACAGCACAGTCAATCTCTAAAGGAAAATATCATGGATAGGGAACCATTATAATCATAGAACCATTAAGGTTGGAAAAGACCTCCAAGATCATCAAGTTCAACCTTTGACCAAATCCCAGTGAACAATTTGACAAAGTGCCACATCCACATGTTCTCTGAACATTTCTGGGAATAGTAACCCCACCACTGCCCTGGACAGCCTGTTCAAATGCTTAACCACTCTTTCTGTGAAGAAATTCTTCCTGATTCCCAACCTGACTTCCACTGTGCAGCTTGAGGTCATTCCCTCTTGTCCTGCCCCTTGTTCCCTGGGAGCAGAGCCTGACCCCCACATGGCAGCAACCTCCTGTCAGGGAGTTGTGCAGAGCCAGAAGGTCCACCCTGAGTCTCCTTTTCTCCAGGCTGAGCCCCTTTCCCAGCTGCTCCAGACCCTCCCCCAGCTCCAGTGTCATTCTCTGGACATGCTCCAGCCTCTCAATGTCATTCTTGTCATGAGGGGCCCAAAACTGACCCCAGGATTTGAAGCACATCAGCAATGCCCAGCACAGGGGATGCTCCAGCAAGCAGGGTGAAACCCAAAGGAGCCATTCAGTCCCAGCATATCCTGGGTTTCCTATAAACCTCCCCTGCTTTGTTCCTGCTGCCGAAGCCAAGCCCCGCTGCACGGAGAGCGTGAGTGCGGACACACAGACAGCTACAGAGGGGACAGCATGCAGAGGTGGTGGATTGCCCACGCTCTCCCTGGACACAGAACCTCTGCGAAGGCCAGGTGGGAGATGGAGGCCAGGGCAGGAGGGACAGAGCGGGGCCAGCGCTGCGCCCTCGGTACCTCGACGGCCACACTGTGGTCGGTCATGGAGACGCTGGTGTTGCGGTACCAGCACACGTGCATGGTTGTGTTGGCACGGTGGTGGCTCTGCCTGTCCAAGGAGCTACGAGAGGAGTGAATGTCATCTTCGGACTCCTGTTCTACAGAGACCTCATCAGAGGATCCTGGGGGAGGACAATTGGGTAGTGGTTTAAGAAAACCGTGCAGTACAAAAGCAAGAGAAGCTGGGATCCCTGAGAAAGGTGGTTTTCTCTTGCCATGGTCCAGTTTTAAGTGTTTCAAGCTGAACTGGTTACACAGCTCCTAGGACCACTCTAAGCACATCAGTCTGGGTTTCATTACTCAGTTCTGCCTGGGGCAGCTGACTCAGAGAATCAAAGGATGGTCTGAGTTGGAAGAGACCTTAAAGCTCATCATTCCAACCCCCTGCCATGGGCAGGGACACCTTCCACTAAAATACAATCACAGAGTGGTTTGAGTCAGCGCTGTGTCCAACAAACCAAAATGACCACACTTCATCTTGAGTCAAGGAACAGAACAGGGGTCTCCAAGAAAAAATGCTCCATGTTTCAGCACAGCCATAACACCACCAGACAGGCACAGGAATACTGGGCTATAAAAACTGACCTCCAGAGACACTACATTTTGGACAAAAAAACCCTCACCACATAGTTAAATTGAGATAAATCTATGTAAAGAGTGACTAAGGACCTTATAAAATTAACAATTCTGCAATGGGAGCATCTCTGCTGCATTTAAAGCTACCTTGAATATCAGTCTAGTAAGACAAGCATATCTCTTCAGATTAAAACCAAAGCCCAATTAATTCTCCATTATGATATGAATTATAAGGATATGTCATTTATGTCATCAAACTCACAAAAGAAGGAGCAGAGAGGACGTGACAACTGCTGCCTTTCAACAAGGCAGGGAACACCACTTACTGTTGGAGCGGTTGCACACGGAGTTTTCCAGAAGCATCTCGGATTTCTCAGTAGATTTCTTGGCCATTTCAATTGCCACATTCAGGTCTTCCATCCACTTGCCCATCTCCAGGCGGGTGCTGCAAGGCAAGCAGTGGGAATGGGGATCTGCCAGCCCTGAGCTGTGCCCGTGTGCTGAAGGCACAGGTCACTGCCCAAAACAAGGGACAGTATCCTTCCATTAGATAAATAAAATCAAAATTAGAATTCCTCCAAAGCAGGAGCTTTCCAGAGAGGAAACTGACCTCATACAGCCTCCACCTCTATATTCAAGCCTTGAAACAAGACTAAACTAACAATTAAACACTTGGACTTTACAGCAAATAGAATGAACAGACAGCTGGCAGGGGCCAGGAGAGGAAAGCTCGAGACGGGGGATATGAGCCATGATTTTTGGAAGGATAAATGGCAGCCTGAAGCACAGCCCATCTTTTAAAGGGCATCTGGGATGTATCTGATATCTCAAGCAAGTAAAACCTAGAGCACAGGAAGAGGAAACTTCCTTCCCCCCTCCCCCCCAGGATCACTACAAGGTGAGACCTTCACAGCCCTTCAAGTTGTTTCTGTATCTACAGGGATGCGACAGTGGAAGGTTTGGCTTTAGACACAGCCACAATATTTCTTTGTTTTGGTAACCATCTCTTTTTTTCTGAATATTTTTAATTTAGACTGAAAATTCCACACATGGTCTAAACCTAGCAGCAATTTTTATTTTTGACAGGTAATCTTTGAACTATTTTAAAGTCATGACAAGGTAAAAATTATATTTATTTTTCTAAATTTAGGAATCTTTCAACCACCTTATGACTCACAGCTGCTGAGAAATGGTTGACCTTAAAAAAAATTGCATTCTCAGGTGTTAGATTGGAATTTTAAAAAAATACATCTGCATACCAAACGTATTAGCTCCTGTGACATAACACACCTGATTTATAAATATACTGCAGTGGTTATTTTTCAAGAACAGGTCATCAAGCAGTAAAAAACCCCATGACTTAAGGTTGAGACTTAGTGCTCCCATCCTGCATTGTTGGCATTCCTGATTCCAGCTGCCTTTTCACAGCAGCCTTGCAGAAAGACAAAAACTCCTAAAGCTGATCCTGCCACTAGATGTAGCAGACATCCTAATTACAAAAGGCACCAAACTCACTGCACAGGGATAATTCAGGCTGAAAAATTATTGTTTTTATTTCCAAGTCAGCCTTTAATTTTTCCCCAGCTTCCTCCATGAGATTCTGCAGGAACTCTTCCCTCCTCACAGCAATTCACATGTTCTGAATTTAAATTCTTTTGAGTCTCTAAAATATTTGTATGTTTAGATTTTGTCTCCTGAAGTGGTTTGAAGGATGACACTGGCAACTCCCAAATAAACAAACACAATGGCAAATTTATTGCTGCTGGTGGTGTTTTGGGCCAGATGGAAACACAGAGTCACAGGATGATTTGGGTGGGAAGGGACCTTAAAGCTCATCTCATCCCACCCCACCATGGGCAGGAATACCTTCCACTAGCCCGGGTTGCTCCAAAGCCCTGTCCAACCTGACCTTGGACATTTCCAGGGATGTGGCAGCCACAGCTTCTCTAGGCAACCTGTGCCAGGGCCTCATCACCTTCACAGGTAAGAATTCCTTCCCAATATCCCTCTGGCAGTGGGAAGCCATTCCCCCTTGTCCTGTCCCTACAGTCCCCTGTCCAAAGTCTTTTTCCATCTTCTTTGTCAGTTCCTTCAGGTACTGCAAGGCCACAATCTGGTCACCCCAAAGCTTCTCTTCTCCAGGCTGAACAATTCCAGCTGTCCCAGCCCTTCCTCCCAACACAGCTGCTCCATCCCTCTGATCCCCCGGTGCCTCCTCTGGACTCTCTCCAGTAGCTCCACGACCTTCCTGTGCTGGGCCCCAGGGCTGGGGCAGCTCTGCAGGTGGGGTCTCACCTGAGCACAGGGGCAGAATCCCAATCCCTTTACTGCTGCCCACGCTGGGCATCAGCCCAGGATAAACTACTCCTTCCCAAAATTCAACACTGAAAAAGGAGCTGTGAAGAGTCCTGGGCTTATTTTGATGTCTAGAAGATGCATGAAACAGCCCTCTGGCTCTGCACCACTTCAGCAGTAACTTTCTGGAGAAGGAATCCATCAAAGCCACAGGAAAACTAGGAAAACTAGGATTACCTGGCTGCCACCACTATGGTTTTCTGTGTAGAATAGATTGTGAAGCAGTGTGGGACAGACCATTCATTCTCACTCTCCTCCACCTGCAGGAAAAGAAAAGATTTTTCTCATCAGTGGTCAGTCAATAAACACTAAAACTGCCCAGTGGTGGCTGGGACTGGAGTCAAACAGGATTCCAACCTAGTTGCAGGAAGTGCAGAACAGCAACTCTTGGATGAATGCCACCTAATTTCAAGTCTATTTTGGCTCTACATGAAAATCTATGGAGTGTTTCTACTGCAGGGGCACAACACCACTTCCAACAGGGCAAGGAAAGGAAGGGGTTGGAGCAGATTTGGGTCATTACTCACCGGGGGGTCGAGCACTATCAGCTGCAAACCAAAGACAGAAAGAACAATCTTGTTAGAAAAGGTGTGGGGAGGCAGGAGGATTGATTACATGCCAAGGTGTGTGCAGGGGGACAAAACACCAGGATAAATAAATCCCTATTTCCATATCAGCCTCTCACAGCAGTGTGAAAATGAACAGGCAACAGGGTATGGTTCAGCTGTTTTGCTAATGTGGAAGGAACAGACTCATCACCTGCAGATAAAGAAAGCTCTGTTTGACATACATCAAGGTCCAATTGCTGCTGAGACCTGCCTTGGAGCAGTTTGTGGCTTTGGTCCTTGTGCCCTGAAGGAATTCCTCAACCTGCCTTAGGCAAAGCCATTTCCCTAACCCTGTGGTGCAACATGGAACCACTTACCAACATGCCATGCAGAGAGAGGTGTCCGTGGATTTTGAACTGATTTGTCCCTGTGACCCCTTTGCTTGTGTACAGTAACATATCTGAGAACTAGAAAGGCAGGAAGAGAACAATCAGTGTTCTGAAAGCAGCAGGCAGGGCCAAAGATTTTTTGACATCTCCTTAAAAATGTTGTTTAAAGGCCACTGCAGATGCATGAAAAATGCCATTTCCCAGTCAGTTTGGCCAACGACCCTTCCAACCTCTCTTTTGTTTACTTACAAGAGAGGAAATTAAATTTTTAGTTTCTGGTAAAACTCTGTGCCATTAAGGAACCAAATTAACCAGAGAGTAGAACCACAGCCACACCCTCTAAAAACATTCCTTAGAGTGAGTTTTCAGTCTCAGGTGCTGATTTTAAGCACAAGCACATGAAAACACACTTCCTCAACAACTTTATCTTGAAGACTTTGGGTTTATATAAGTCAGAAGCAACACCCACCAGAAAGAACATCCGCTGCTGTAAGCCCTTCTTAGTGAGCTTGTACAAGCAACCTTCTCGGATAAACTCCTGCAGTGCAAAAGAAAAAGTTACATAATGTTTGATCTTTCCTGACTCAAGGGAATTTTATTTTCATCCCAGAGTACACAGATGTTGATTGGTGCCCAGCAATGACCACTAACAGATTTCTTAGAGGCCTGATGACACTTTCCTTCCTTTTTTGTGACATGAATCAGCTCCTTGCTGCAGCCAGCATTTAAATCAGTAAAGGAAGAGAAGGGAAAGGAGCAGAATTCCTGTTGGACACCAGCAGTTCACCTATTACACTTACATCCCACTGCATTGACTGCCATAGCATCCCCAAAGCACATGCGATGCTCCTGTATTTATGCTCAGTACATCTATCAAAAACAAAGAAACAAAAAACCAGGCAGGAATTGCACAAACTCCTGTAACACAGAGGCACCCACACCAGTTTGGCCCAGTGCTGTGGCTCTCACCATCCCTCCATTCTCTGAGTTTGCACCAGGCAGACACAAGCAGAGCTGAGAGTGCATTTCCAGTACCACACACCAGTTCACACTCACGCACAGAGCAGCACACCCCAGTACACCCAGCATCTCTACTGGGAACACTGCAGCCAGAGCTTGAGCAGAAGCTTTTCTATTCTATTCCTCTGAACATCACCAAGGTGATGATCTCACCATCCATGGCATTCACTAAGAGACAGTTACATGAAGACTTTACAGCTGTCCCGCAGACCAGAGGGGCAGCGATGGCAAATCCACACTTCAAAGGCACTTCCTTGGAAATAAAACCAACAAAGGCTCTAACAACTAAGCAGAGGCACTTACCCTGCCAGGTGCTGTGAGATTGTCTATCCCAATCAGGTCATGCTGCAGCTCTGTCAGCTTCTGGAAATTTTCCAGGCGGATGAGGCTGTGCTGCAGCTGTGAGGTCATTTCTGTGACTTCCTTCAGCGCATCTGTGTGGAGAACAGCACCAATGGGGCCAGAGCAGAGCAACCCAGGCCACCCATTTCACCCCTGGAAAACTGAATCTGACATTTAGATCTGAAATGTATAGCCAATTTTAGAACAGAATGGTTCATATGGAAGGGACCTACAACAATCAACCAGTCCAACTGTCAACTTAAGTGTATTTTAGAATAGGGTAAATAGAGCAAGCAACTTCACACCATTTCCTATGCTTCTGGAGATCATTGTGTACCTGAGATTTTGCTTAAACAAAAAGTATTCACCATACAGCTGAAAGTAAATGAAAAAAATCAAATCGATCTATTCCTGCCAAAGATTACCTTGTCATTAATGGAATTTACTACACATGCTTATGATGCTACAAAACAAGATTTTTTTGGCCACATTTTTACATCTAAATGACAAAAAGTTTGTAATAAAAACCTCCTTTTTTTTCCCTCTGCTAGGAGACAAGAAAAGGACTAATTTTCCAGCTTTGGTTGAAGCATTGGGATCCATCACGAGAAAACCACTTCCTGGAATGCCAGGAAAAAGAAACACTTACATTGAATTTGTTCACATAATTGAAAACAAGTGAACCTAAGTGTTTAAGGCCAGGTTGGACGGGACTCTGAGCATCCTGGTCTACTAAAATTGTCCCTGTCCATGGTGGAAGGGAAATGAGATGGATTTTAAGGTCTCTTTCAACCCCAACCACTCTGAGATTCTAGGAGAGTATAATTCTTGTCTTCCCAGGGACAGGCAGAGTTTTGGGTGTCCATGGGGAGGGGTGCTGCCAGCAGGACCTGGCTGGGTGCTCACTCACTCCGGCAGTCAGCGAAGTCCCGGTGCTCTGCTGTGTAGTGCTTGCACAGCCTCCCCAGGATCAGCTTGTAGTGCATCACTCTCTGGATGGGTTTGAGCAGAAAGGTGTTGAGGGGCAGGTAGCAAACCTTCTGCAGCTCAAACTCCTTATAAACCATCTCCAGCTTCTTGAGGCGTTTGGTTGCTTTCTCCAGTTCCGTCAGGACCTCGTCGTGTTTCTGCAGGTAACCGGTAAACTCCTGTGGAATTGCGCAAAAAGTTACTTGGATCAAAGGAAAACAGTCTTTCAGCATTAAAGGAAGTGGCAGGCAGCTCCCAGTCAAGGTCAAAATAGGTGTTTGTATGGCATTGTACCTGTGCCTGCTGGGCACAAATATAAAATGCTGGTGGTGGAAATAGCAGTCCCACACTCCTGCACACCCATTCAAGCCACTGGTTTTAATTAAATAATTACTCCACTACTGCAGCACTAATGTAATTGTCCCACACAGGCACTCTGCTCCTAATAAATCTGACTTCATTTCAGAAGAAATTATTCTGCCTTTAAAATATATATATTTTTTTTTTTTTTTAATTAAATAACGTTGTGAATCAAGGTCCCAATAGAGGAGCTAAATAAATAACTTTCCTTTGTTTTCTGCTGAATAACCAACAAACACCTTTTCTCAAGGTAAATGTAGGTGGCTAAATAAGCAACAGTGATACAAAACCTTCCTGCAATTATTTTACTATGTTTTCTTTTTAAATTGTTTCTCAACAATAACTGTTTGCAAGCTACTTTAAGATTTACTGAAAAAGAATAGCTTTAGATGGGAAATAAATTCTTCCCTGTGAAGGTGGTGTCAGATACTAGAATCTGATAGTTCATGGCTTAAACATTGTTAGGAACCTTTTGCCTGTTATGGCAAAACTGTATAAAGAAGCTTCAACCACAGAAGCCCAGCCCTCCCTGAAGATACCTGACTGGAACTTTGGACTGTGAGTTAAGATACCTTGATAAGATAAAGGGAGAACTATTATTCAATAATCATGGGTCTAGGGAGAAGTAAACAAGGCAGAGGGAAAAGAATGCATGCCCAAGAAAACCAAACCCAGCAGAAAATCATTCCTGGCTGGGTTTGGGTGGGGGAAGCCATAGCCCAAGAGGCCAGGTTTGCACAGAACTCCCCAACAAAGGGGAGAGGAGGAGAGTTTTGGGTGAGTGGTGAAACCTCTGGTCAGAGGCAGTGAACACCCATCCTCCTTTACACCAAAATTGGATCAGTTGTAAAATGCCCCAACCTTGGGGAGGTCACATCCATGGGACATGCATGTGGGAGGCAGCTGAGGGGGGTCATAACCCATCAAAGACCCCAAAGTGCTCCCCAGACTCATTCCTGTGGCCTTGCACCACAGGACTGCATGTGATGCAAAGTGATTGAGACTGTTGCAACAGACTGTGTAAGACTTGCCCCCCGTCCAGGGGAGGTACCTGGGCATTCCACCTGGCTAGAGCATATATTAATCCCTTGGATTCTATGCTTTTTGGGGGACCCTCACCACCAAGAAGACCAGCTGGACAGGATCATCAGGATGCTAGTGGGATGCACAGAGTGGTGATATTTTCTTTAATCTGTCTCTGTCCCTTTCTTTCTCTCCCCCCACCTCTTTTCTACTTCTTTCTCTTCCTTTATCTCTCGCTCTCATTCTCTGATATTTACTAATAAATAAAACCCATACTATTGACTTTGGCATATGGTCTTGTTCGCACTTCTAATTTTTTTTTGCATTTCTAATAATTTTAAGAACCAGACCATAACAGTTGATGAGGCCCTGGCACACATTGCCCAGAGAAGCTGTGGCTGCCCTGGATCCCTGGAAGTGTCCAAGGCCAGGCTGGACAGGATTTGGAGCACCTTGGTATAGTGAGTGGGAGGTGTCCCTGCTCATGGGATGAGATGGGCTTTAAGGTCCCTTCTCACCCAAACCATTCTGGGATTCTGTGATTAATGGAAATACTAACCCTGAGCTCTGATCCTTGACAAAACAAACCAAAACACAACACCTCAATAATCCCCAAATTCCACATCTTGAATCCTGTGTCTACCTTCAGAATGCGCATGTTCCTGAGCATGACATCCCCGATGCACTGGAAATCCCCCTTCACATGGGCATTGCTTCTGCCTTCCCTGGAACACACAGGAGGAAGAAAGAAGTCGGCAATGTACATGAGGGATCAAGAAATTTCTGTTTTCTCTCTCTACCTTCCCTCATAATTCATGACATAATCTCTAGGCATTTGACATTCCTGTTTCACTGTTCAGATTGAAAATCTGGATGCTGCACAAAACAGCAAACACAAAGACATGCTTAAAAAACTGAGAAAGGACTAGAAAGGAACTTGTGTGAAAGTCTATTTGAGAGTTTTAAGTTTCAGAACTCCACATAAATGTCATAACATGACCCCGCCTGATTTTGTGAATTTATTTTTGTTCATACTTTGTTTTTGTTGACCACCTCCTTTTGAAAGAAAGTTATACTGCAATATATAACATGTCAAGTCAGGAGAAAATAATACAAAGTTTAAAAGACTAAAAACATCATCTGTGAAATAAACTGCATTTCAGGAACCAAACTCCCACCTTAATCACAAAAATGTTTCCTAGATTTTCACCTGGAGATTCGTTAACTGGAAGTGTGGAAAAAACACAGGCAACATCTTTTTGATCTTGCGCTCCTTCTTTTTTCTAAGGCTTGAGAGACACTATCAGATTATATCAACTGATGATCTTAAAGGTGTTTTCCAAGCTAAATGATTCTGTGATTACAAAACCCTCAGTCTGGTGCACAAGTCGTACAACTACAGGATATTATATGCAAGGCAAAGCTTGGAAAATGGGCTTTGTGCAATGTAGTTTGTACTTTTATAATAGCTTTAATTTCATAAAAGATTTCTCCTTGCTTCTGTTGATGCAGAAATACCAACTGTAGCCTGGTTTTGATGTGAGGATGTAGAAAAAGGTCCCCCTGCTCACTTACCAGAGTGAGAGCCTTTGCTCAATCTCCTTCAGAAAGCCTCGATGGAATTCATAGATGGGGTCTATGTTGGAGAAGAGCAGAGTCATCAGGCCCTCTGGCATGGCATTCTCCTTGATCACAGCACTGCGGAACCACTGCCAGAAACCCAGAAACTCTCATCAATGTCTCTGCTTCAGAAATTCATTGTTAGTATGAAAATTCCTGCTCCTGCAGTGATGGGGGAGGAGAAAGTATGCACAGGGAAAAAGCAGGAAGGAAGAAGAACTATTTAGGGAAGATATAATTTGTGAAAAATGAAAAGATGGGATTTTTTCCTTGCCAAACACGAGGAAGATGAGGCCCATGGCTGGCTCTGGGCACAAGCTTGTTTCTGAATGCAGTGATGGGATGGTTGGGGACAGCTGAGTGACAGTCAGTTACCCAGTGGCTGCCCCAGCTGCTGCCACTTCCACGCAGGTAAAACTGCTCTCATAGACCTGGAGCCCTGTGCAAGTCACTCATCTGAAGACATCTCGTTGAGGTCACATTCCACACTTTATCACTTCTGGTTCCCCACTTTCTGACAGGGATGGGGATATTACAAATATCCTCTGAGATTTTTCTGAGGTATTCCCCCTTCTTTTAGGAGAAGTGCTGGGAAGCCTGTAGGAGGAATTGGAGTGAGATGGTGCTCAATGAGCTCGCAGAGAGCACCTCCACTGAGGCCATGCAGCATTGCGGGACTCAAGCTTTTCTTTAATGAATTAAAACAACAGCTTATAGAAAGGCAACAGTCACAGTGCTCAAACACGGAGCTCATGAACAAAAAAGCTGTTTTAGAAGCACATGAACTAGAAATTCATGCTGCCCTCAAAACTGAGACTCATTGTCTATTCTGAGTGAAAGGAGGACGAAGAAACAGAAGCAAGAAAACAAGAAGAAACTCTTCAAACCCCCATGGATTCAATGCCCTTTGCAACTGTCATCTGCTCACAGATCCAAAGGCACAAAGCTAAACGTTTTCCAAGGCTAAAAGCTTCCCAAGGAAAATCACAGAGGAGATAGCCAGGTTATAAGCAGAGCTGGCAGATACCACTGAAACAGAATGTTGTGCAGTTGCAACAAAAAATCAGAGTTAGCCTGAAAACATACATTACTAAAAATCACGGAATATTAAGGAATTAGCCACTCTTCAAGGTAAGGGACTCCTGCAAAATGTTTTTAGGCTTTTCTTGTCCACAATTTTCACACCAAAAGTTTGCCTAAGGCATCAGGATGGCACAGGATGTAGCTGCTGGAACAAGTGATGGAAGTCCAGAGAAGGCATCTGCTCTCCCACAGAAGGAGCTATGGAACAAGGAAGGGGATACCTACTTGGCTCATGGATTATGCTGCCTTGAAGAAATTCCAAGTTTTTCCAGCCTAACAACCACAAATCTGCCAAAAAAGGGGAAAAGAAACAAAATCAAGCCCACTTACCACTGTAATGACCTCCAGGTCCTTTAAATAGGTGCGTTCTGTGGCCAGGATCTCCTTTGCTATGAAGTACGCCTTGTCAGTGGGGTAGCGCTGCAAGGACACACCAGTAAGAACTGAACACAAACCTCCCTTTCCTACTGGGCATCAGCCCAAACCACACATCTACTTCCCCTTGCTGTGTGCAAATGGAGCAGCTCATTACTCATAGGACATCCTTTGTTCAGTGTCACATTCCCAAATACTGATTTTACTATAAAATATTATTTATATTCTAAGAGTATTAAAAAATAATGCCAATTATGTGTCAATTCTCATAGAATCACAGATGGTTTAGGTTGGAAGGGATCTTAAAGCTTATCTCATTCCCATCCCCTGCCATGGCAGGGACACCTTCCACTACACTAGGGTGCTCCAAGCTCTGTCCAACCTGGCCTTGGACACTTCCATTACATGAACTTTCATCTCAAATCAAGGGAGCACTTTACAAAAATATGGAAACATTTAATCCAAGATTCTTAGATTTTAAACACTTCTCTAACCAAACACAGTCCAACAGATTTGCAAACAGTTCTTTTCCAAAACTGTTTCTTTCCACTTACAATTTTTACCCAAGCTACTCCTTTGAAGACCATATTAATTAGCTAAGAAAAAAAGAAAATCAAACCACAGCAGTTGTTGGCTGCATGATTGCTCTGGGCTGCTCTTTAAAGAGAAGACACAACGGATATGGAAAAACTAAGGAATGAAATGGTAGTAAGAGATGTTGTGCAGTTGCAACACAAAATCAGAGTCAGCCTGAAAGCATGTATTACTAAAAATCATGTAATATTAAGGAATTAGCCACTCTTCAAGGTAAGGGACTGCTTTGTCTCCTTAGCTCACCATGCTGTGCTGTAGTTCCATGCCAAATGCCACTGAGTTATGTCAACATTTGGTCTCCTCCACCTCTGCCCCTCCTGAGGGAAACACTGCTTTGAAAATTCTGTTTCCTTGCATGTTCTGAGTTAATTAAAAATTCTCTTTATAGAGTCACTTTGGGAAGCCTCCAGTACAGTCATCACAGCTACTGAATGTTTCCCAATGCTCCAGTTCAATGTTACCCGTGGAGGAGACATTCTCCTGGTTGCTCAGGAACCTCTCTATTGAGTCCAGAGAATCCCTAAGGGAGTATATCCTCAAATAAGTAATTTTGAGACACTGTCTAGTCTCTTTCCAGGTTATTTTATGCTAGTTATTGTAGCTCCACATGTCAGCCCCCTCCTTGGAGGAAGCAGAGGACATACTCCTACTCACTCCATAGCTATCCCCTTAGCTTCAATCTACCTGTCTCAGGTACATGGTGTCAGGCAAAGTCCTACCTAATCTTGGCTTTTTTCCTTGGGCTATTTACCTGACTGCAGTCTCATATGCTGTGGAACTTCATTGGGCATCCTTTATAAGCAGCCTCTTCCCAAAGGAAACAATGTCATTTTTCTGGCATCCCTGGAGCCTAAAGGTGACACAGTTCCACCATCTCACTTCCCATCCTCAGCAGTTCCTCACATGACAGGAGAGTTTCTGCTGTCAGGGATGTTTTTACACAGCTCTGGGTACTTCCCCTTCTGGACTACGTACAGGATCTTATTGCACTTCTTTGAAATCTTCCAGAGCATGAAGGTGTGTGAAAACACAGGAGCATGACTTCTACACAGGCATGTAATGATGGGCGAACTTTCTTAAAAACTAAAAACACACCATGGTCATAACCTGTCACTTCTCATAACCTGCATGGATCATGTTTTTCTCCACCTCTGAACATTTCTGTAGCTTTCTGCTTCATTTTCCAGCTGACTGTATGCTAACCTGGGCCACAAGAGGGCTTTTATTTTTCCCAAGCATCTTCTTTTCCTTTCTCCCTCCCCAATACATCAGCCCTCTCTGTTTAGTCTCAGAAGCTCCTGCTCTTTCCAAATTGCTCCCTACTGGAATTTAGTGCCCTTAACTTGCTTTTTTTCAGTCTTGCACCAGTCCTAAGTGCATCCCTTGTGCTGAGTGCTGGCAGCAGCTGTTGGGCAGAGCCTGCACCAGAGGAGTGGAAAGGCTTTCACAGTGCACAGGGGCCCTGCCAAACACCTTCACTACTGCTCAGGCTCTGCAAGGGGAAAGAAAATCAGCCCATACCTCAAAAGCCAAACACAAGAACTCTCTGAAGTGTCAGTCTCCTTCTAGAGTCCAAAGAAAATGTTTCTACAACCAGAGCAGGCATCAAGGCAAAGATCCCCACTTGGAAAAACTGGTGTTTCACCATATAATGTACAAACAATCTCACCTGGAAACCTTCAACACTCACCAAGTGCAGCAATCCCAGCTTGTGGGGAGTGAGGAGCTCTACTCTGAACTTGTAATGGCCAAAAATGTTTAACTTTTCACATCAAACATCAGGCTTCCGAAGTGTTAAAAATAACTCTGAGTGGGGGAACTCCCCCAAAAAGCTAGCTTCAATGCCCTTTTTAAAGTGGGTTGCTACAACCAACCTCCATTAGAAAAGGAACAGGGAGAAATCTACCAGTGAAATGAAAGAAAAGCACAGTGATTTAACAAGAAAAAAAAAAGCTCATCTTTCTCAAGGTATGAGTACTGCACCAGCAGCACCATGGCAGCAAAGAGCAGACAGCATACATTGTGAGGGCTGGAGAGTTTGCAGAACATGCCCTGATTAATCAGGTGGAACTACAGCAGTATCACCTTCAAATCAGAGCTCTAGTCAGAGAGATATTGTAAGATTACATTTTTCTTGTACAACAAAGCTGTAAAGCTCCCGTGAATTTCACACTGGTTTCCTCCTGCATCTGTTTCACTTAAAACAATGTCTTTGAATAGACAGCAAAGCCTTGGAATACTCAGGAGTTGATCAAGCTTAACATCAATATATTAAAAATAAGTTCCTTTCTAAGAAGTCTCATTTCCATAAATTAGTTTCAGCCTGAAGGAGAACACAAGCTGCCAAAACACCAGACCTTGCAGAACATGGCAGAAAGGGTTGGACTTCACATTTAAGTCAGCTAACACAGTCTCTGCTCATTATTTCCAGGCTGTAAGGATAAATGAGAGGAGTTATTTTTAAAATAACTATGGAAAGTAATAGTAGAGTGATCAGCCAAAGCTATAAACTCCACCTCAAAAAGTCTAAATGAGACAGGGGAGCTGCCAGTCGGGGGGGTTGTCTGAAGCTCAGCTCCCAGTTACTGGTTAAACCTTCCCCTCTCTGGGAAGAACTTACACCACGTCCACACCACAGGTTTTTCTCAACAGCATCACAAAAGTGCCTGGAGGTACCCAAGAATGTGGTGGCAAAGACACCAAAGAACAGAGGCCTGTGACCTTCTTGCCTGAGGATCCTGATCCTGACAGAGGTACGACAACCAGAACACCGGATGGGGCAAGCAGAAGAGCAGAAGCAAGGACCACACAAGGCGGTTTCTTCTCCTTTGTGGCTGTATGGAAGACTGCAGATCTCAGTGTGGCCACTGGCTCCACACGAAACAGAGTTGGGACAGTGGAGCCTTCCTTGCACTGTAATGGAAGGTCCTGGGTCCTTCTCAAGCACCAGAGCCAACAAACCTCTCTGCAAGCAAGGCAAGGAGGGCAGTCTTGCAGAAAAATGGTCATGGAACTCTACTGTTAGGTGGACTTCTTTATCCTATTGGAAGAAATGCAGCAAATCCTGAGTTCTACATGGGGGTGAGGAAAACCCCACATCACATGGGGGAGTCCCTGGTAAAACCAGTCAGTGCTCACTGACTCCTGCAGAAGGAAAGCAGCCCAGGTGTGGACCAGACATAAGCACATCTTGAAGACCTAAAGCTATTCCTGGTTTGAGACTCACTGCACCTGCAGAAGTCAGGGGCATTTTTCACTTTTCATAAAGTGAGACTCAAGTTTCTGCAAGGCCAGAGCACTGTGCACCTCTCTCCAGACAGAAGAGTCAGCCACGGAGAGGACAACTTCAACAACATGGCCAGCTCTGCTGACCAAGCCCATGACGAAATGGATGTGAGAGAATTCACACTGAGCTCAGGTCCTCCACAGTTCAAGGGGAACACCACAGGACCCCTCTAAAGGTCCTGTTATGATCAGAAAGCATAGGAGGAACAATGTATAGTGAGATGGACCAATGAGACCATGATGAGACTGCACGGGAAGGAAGGAACTCAGGAAACAAACTCCTTATACTTTAACAAATAAAGATCTCTGAGGATAATTGTGTCCAGCTCCCCACTCCTTGAAAATAAACCATATGACTAGGGGCATCATCCAGATATTCCTTGATCTTTGTTAGGCTTGGTGTCGTGATCACTTCCCTAAGGAATCTGTTCCAAGGATCAGCCCTTGGGTGAAGAACCTTCCCCTAACATCCAACATGAACTCGTTTCCATTCTGGGATACAAAAGGTGGATTTTGAACACAGTTCCCTGACACACTACTCCTGCTAAAACAGAGGGAGATGGTCCCAGTGGCCATGCCAAGAAGATGCCAGGAAGGGCACCGGGGACTCCTGCCACAACAGCACAACACATCCGACCAACCTTCAGCACTGGAGTTCTACCACAGCCACCACAGAACAGAACACAGTTAGCATTCAGTACCCAGCAAGCACAGCTTCTCACTGGCACCTGCAGTGCCCAGCACAGCTCCCACACGGCACCATCATTCCCCAGTTGTGTGATCTTACCTTCCTTTTCATTTCGTCATCCTCTTCTATCCGGGCGCCGCCGGCATCGCTGAGGACAGGGCTCAGCAGAGGGGATGAGCCCTGAGTGACTGCATTCAGGTTCACCTGAAAGGCTGGGGCCAAGCCCAGGGGACTCTTCAGCACAAGGGAGGAGAGCTGGGGATGGTCCACACCGAGGCCTGGGTGGGAAGACAACAAGAAAATGGAGTGGAAAAGGAGAGAAAATTATTTCAAAGATACTGCAAATAAGGTGATTATCCACTGTCAAACCAGAATTGCAATCTCATATTATTTTTTAAAAGGTAAAAGAAAAAGAGCAAAAAGGCATATAAATCCAAAGACTTCAGTGTGTATCTCAAAGTAAAGGGAGTGTCCCCTGCATCCCAGAGGTTACAGGGCAGTGCAGTAAGGACAGACACAGTGACAGCCATGGTTAAGGGAAGGATAAATTATTAAATTATATTAAACTTATTGTCACAGAAAAAGTGCTGCTGAGTAGCAGCACAGTTCAGAACACAGGGTTATACTGCAGAGACTGGAATACAGTTTTTAACTTTTGCTTTTCAATATAAGAGTTGCTTTGCAACAAAGGGAAAAGCTAGGACAAATTAGTCCATGACTTGCCACTCCAGAAGACAAAGTATAGTAGAAATACATTCAGAAATTAGGGTATCTCCAAAATTGGTCCAAAGGGAAATGAAAGCCTATTGCTATATAATGAGGAAGCATGGAAAAAAATTAATTCCTTGGCTTTTCTAAGTATACAAACAGAATGATCTCAAGGAAAACAATTTTATAGCACTGAGTATTAACTGGATGGACACAATCCATGCCTAAACCTGTTAGAACCAACAGGTACCACTTTGCTTTAGATTATTAAACCTGTTTTTAAAAATTTATTATTATTATTATTATTTTGTGGACCCTTTAGAGATTTCTGACACATCACAGCGAATTTAAGCCTCCTCTTTTCAGCATACAGACCCCCCCTTAACCATTCAAGATCAGATTTTTTGGACCAAAGGAAGGTGACAGACACACTATGCCCACAGAATTCCTCCTAATCTCACATACTATTTGTCTGATCTTCTCTGTGATAAACAAATGAGTTTTCTCAGATCAGGCAACTAAACAGGTATCAGCACTTAAGCAACTACAACACAAACACCCTCCCAAGCCTCCCCAGCAGGATTTGTTGTGTCATGAGTGCTAAACCACCCGCCCAAAGACAAATGGGGAAATCAACAGCCAACCCCAAACTGCCAGATCATCGTTTCCCAGACTACTCAGAAATCATCACAAAATCTTAAAATTTAAAAAAATCAACCATCACAGATATCCAGTATCTCCTCACACCGTCATGGGTGCTGCAGGAGGAGTTGGGAGCTTTCATTTCCCAGCTGCTCGGGCTTGGAAAGCACAGCCAGGGCGAGGCAGCCCCAGGCGGTAACTCCACATGGACAAACGCAGGAAGCTAAACAGAGCTGCACTCGGTCACCTGGAAGAGATTCAGATCATCCAGGCTGCCGAGTTAACTATTTGTACACTAGCCCAGCACCAATTCTGGAGCAATCTGTGCTTCTCCCTGAGCATTTTGTCCATTCACCCCAGGAAAGCAACTTGTTTCACCTAACCAGGCACAGGATTCAAGTTTGCTGAAAAAACAGCTTCCAAACAAATGAGTTTGCAGGGGTGATAAGCTTCTGTAACTTCTTGGAATTCAACACGAAGTATCAACAAATTCCAGAATCTGTAACTTAAATTGCTTCCAGACAGCCTGAAAGCTCAGACACAGTGGGAGCAAATGAGATTTAACTTGCTATAAACCACCCGCCTTTTTAGTTGGGTTGTTCCACCTTTTATCTCCTCCAACAGAAGATGGCCAGTAAATTAATTGCAAACACTGAATCCAAAAGTAAGAACCCCTCCCCAAAGCCAGAGTGCCTGATGGAAATGAGAGGCACATTCACAGAATCATAGAATGGTTTGAGTGGGAAGGGACCTTAAAGCCCATCCAGTCCCACTCCCTGCCATGGGCAGGGACACCTTCTACTACACCAGGGTGCTCCAAGTCCTGTCCAACCTGGCCTTGGACACTGCCAGGGATCCAGGGGCAGCCACAGCTTCTCTGAGCAACTTGTGCCAGGGCCTCACCACCCTCACAAGGAAGAATTTAGTCCATCTAAAACTCCCCTCCTTCAACTTAAGGCCATTCCCTCTTGTCATTTCCCTTTTTTTTCTTCTAGAAGAGGCTATAAGAAGTCACAGAGCAGCTCAAGTTAGCTTTGTGCCTAACAGTTGTTTAATTAAATATTTGATCTAAGCTCAGTGTGATGGTGTCTTGGCAGGTGATATTGCAAGTGAGGACTGAAATTTTCATTCTCATAACCCAAGTCTTCTCCACCAGAGCAGCACAAGAGGACTCCAGGCAAGCGGGTAGGATGTACAGCAACTCCTCATTCTCACAGAGAAGGATGGTAAAGGGAGAAGCCATTTCAACTGCTCCTCAATGTAGAAAACTCCTAATTAGGTGGAAATATTGATGTGAAGACCAAAACATGTGAATGATTCCCTTTGACATCAAACCTTGATGCTCCGAGGTTTTCCCGTCCCCACAGGCATCTTCCAGTTATATTAAAAAGGATTATTCTTTCAGAGGGATGTTTCTGTGTTTCAGTGTTCTGCATGAAGTGGAAATTTATTCTCTACAAGTAAGTCACAGAAGCATCCCAAATTGGTGTCTGTAAACGCTGGGAGCAGAAGCCAGGCCTCCATGCAATGATGTGGGAATTCAGTGCTGTAGCCCAGACAGTCAGACATGGCTGCATCCTGTACACAACAAATTTCTACCTCTGCATCACACACAAATGCACTTAAGGCAACATCCAAAATGCATCAGCTCGGTGTAATACTCCACACACTCAAAGATCTTCAAGTATACTAATACTTCTTAGTTACACTACATAGAGAAATGTATCCTTAAGCAAACAAACCCACAGTTTCCTAAAGCCCAGCATACACCTAATAGAAACAAAAAATAAAAACTAATCAACAAAACATTGCAAAAGCTCTGTAGCATGCAAGAGCACAGCTACAGAATCTGGTGACAATGCTGAGGAGATCCTCCACAGCTACTGTCTAATATTGGTCATGTAGAAGAAGGCTCCATTTGATTTTCACTGAGATAACAAACAGAAAAATAAGATAACAAGCTTTTGGCATCACTTCCCAGTTATTTTTTCAGCAGGTATTTCCATCCTTCAATCTAAATACAATTCCTACACAGAAAGCCAGATTTGAGTGTACAGGCTGGCCAAAACAAAAAATACTGGTTCTTTAACTTTTATGCCTGGATGCTTAAAATAATTCAGACAGACAACTAAAATAGTACCCCAACAATACTGAGCATTATGGGATGGACAAAACCTATGTGAGGGTCAAATATCAGCAACAGCTCCTTATCAAATGGAGTGTCTCTTGCATTTGACAGAAAACCTTTAGAGATACAACTTTATGATTATATCATTGCTATTACTACTGCTTCAAAAGCTGAGATTATTTTCAGGCTAAAGCCCTGCAGAGGCTGACCAGAGGACAATGGGAGCCTGCTCTGAGCCTCCCTTCCCCACACTGCCCTGCTGAACCCATCCCATGCACAGACCAAATCATTATTTCTAGAGTGAAAGTACACAGTATTACTTCTAAAGTGAGCTCACTAACAAGCTGATGTACTACAAGTAAAATCCTGGATATTTTCTCTGTCTTCCTTATTTCAAAACATCACAACTAGCAGATTTTCCCTCTGCAAATCTTCCCTTTAAAAAGATGAGAAACAGTTGGGAGATAAGAGAATCTTGAAAATTATCGGAGAGCCTAAAGAACCAATGCAAGAGACTTTAAATTCAAAGATCTCTTTTTTTATCCTCCAACAAGTATAGGTCATGTGAAACATTAAAGCACATTTACAGCACTTGGCATGTGCCCCAGTGCTGTGTACCTGTGAAGTCACATCTACATGTGGTACTACCAGAATCCTAAGGTTGGCCCTAGTTTTATGGTGACGCCCATAAATCAGCTGAAACAATCCCAAATCCCCACCCTTCTTTTGCCACCTTTCCACCTTGTAAAAGCCCTGTTTGCAGGGAAGAGGATTTACCTAAACAATGACCACAGACACCTGAAGGAGAACCTGCCAGCTAGAAAACATGCAATAGCCTTCACATACTGTGTTTGCAAAGAAGGGCAATTTTCCTATAAAAACAGATACGCAGGACAGAGAGTTCAAGGGATATACCCAGTTCAAAAGAAAAGGTCTCCACAATAAATATAATTCCTACAAAGAAATCTGAGCTTCTAGTCCCATTTGTATTCCAAGCAAAAGATCTGCACAAACCAGGAATTTGAAACCCACAGTGTTTTCCTACTGTATTCTATTTCCAACGAAGTCCTACAGGGGGAAAACTGTGTGGAGAAAGCTGGGAATAAAACTATAAGATGCCTTGGCTAGGAGAGGAAATATTTATTCTATTTCAAAGGTAAGAGTAATGAAAATAAAGCTAAAAAGCCCATGTTGTCATTTATATCAAAGTTTTCCTTGTTTTATTGCATAAACAATTAAAATTACGAATTAGTACAAATCTGTAGGTTCATAATTGGCAATCTGAACAGACACAAAGATACTCAAAACCCCAACATATAATTCAATAAACATTTCTCATATAAAAGATAAAGTTCAAGAGATCAATTAAAAAATTCCAGCTCTCTTTGTTTGAATGTAATCTTTTCCTGGCAAGAGTAGCACCTATGGAACTGGGGAGTCCCTCTAACCAAGGCACATCTTCCCCTGGACATACCAATACACAGGAATTTTGTGATTTGAGCAACTGCAGAACATTGTGACTTTTGAAAATGTACAGGAAACCTTCCCACAGACCAGGTTCAATTAATCATGTTCCAAATTTGAGCTCCCAAACCTCCAGCTCACCCACTGGAGTAATCCTATGGGAGCCCATGGACAGGTAATTAATTAAGAGGATTTTATGATGTGTTTGGAACTGCAAAGTCTCCCCATCTTCAGACAGAGAATGTATATGTACAGCCATACATATACACACAGCCCTTGTGACAAGTGAGGTGTAAGAGTCCCTAAAAATGACAGGCCACGACAGCTAAAGGACTACATTGACACCTGTGATTACACTCATTCAGTACTGATAATTATGGCTTAGAACGTTTTGCAGAATGACAATAATGGGAATGACTTACCAACAGGTTTGCACCAAAAAAGCATAAAATTATAACAACTTTTATTAGTGTCTTCACAAAATCCCTACCAAGACTTTGCAACTAGACAAAATCTACCACCACCAACAAAAAAAAATAAAACAACCCAAATAAAAACTCCCAATACCAAATCGTAACCAAGCCACCAAAAAAACCAAAACAAAAGTCCCTTAAACAAAATCACCTATGACCACAATACAAATAAGCACAGTAAAAAGGAGATCAATACTTGGTATTATCCAGATTATTCAGCAACTCTGAAATTCACTGGAAATTAAAGTGAAAGTTGAGGGTAGATTGATACGTCACTCTATTCTACCTTAAGATAAAATATGGAGAGTCCTGGGAATATACAGCATGTATTATTTTACTAATGAATACTTAGAAATTACAAAGTCTACGCACAATAGGTAACACAGGTTAGTAAACTTAACAAAGTTAACCAGGTGGTGGATAGGTCAAAGAATATTCCATGACCCATGTTTTGTTCAAATTAAGTTCCATTAACTGCACAGATGATGATCAAAAATGCTCTGATGTTGTGCTTTACATTTAATAAATGTGTTTAAGCATCAGAAGGGTTATAAGTGCAAACATAGAGAAGTACAGGTGGAAATTAAATTGCTCACTCAATAAACCCATTTTGCTTTCTCTCAGTCGCATTGCAACGTTCAGTTCAGCTCTGCAGAGAGGTAAGTCCAGCAGCCTGACTCACTGGGAAAAGGCACTAATAATGACATGCATCCCACACAGCTGCCTGTGTTTGCTAAAACAGAACGGAGAGATGTGGAAGGATTGAAAAGAGCCCTGCTTCACTGTGGAGCCCTGGCACGCTCCCTTTGCTGAGCCAGAGCTGCAACAGCTTCTGGGTGCACTGTATAGAGCAGGAGAGCACACCTGGACATCCCTGTGGTTCTCCTACTGGAAAAACACAGCATTAAACCTTGCACTGGCTAGAAATGTTCATACCTGTGTGTGTGTCCCCAGCTCCCCACGGGGTGGAGGCACAAAGCAAATGTGCAAGAACCTCCAGAGGTGCCTACTGGGAGGAGCAGGGGGACGACCACTTGCTGGCCACAGCACAAAGTTTACACCTAGGTTTTGTCTGCTCTACCACAGCTCCTCAAATGCTGCTTTCTTGCATGTGATACTCGACAAAGATCTTAATCTTGTCACTTTTCCTAAGTCATTTCCCCTGTTTTCCATGCCATGTGGTTCCCACAGCAGAGGTGACTGCTCCTGGCTCTCACACTGCCAGCTCACCACCCACCTTCATGAAAGGAAAGCTTGTGTTCCCAGGAAATAAACAGAAAACAGTACCACAAGAAAATAAAACAAACCCCAGGGAATAATGCTGGAAGCGGCATTGTCAGGACTCAGGACACACCACACTACCCTGCAGTTCACCACTCCCCTCATGCTACCCACAAGCAAATGAAGGGCACAGAGCAGGGAAAGACCTTCCTTGTCCCACCTTCTCCTGCCACCTCAGGAGGCAGCCAGGGGAGAAGAGGACAGCTCCACTGCACTGAAATAACCCACACAGCTCCCTGAGAAGGTCTGAGCTGCTGCATTCCCTTGAGGGCAGCTGGTGTTCTCTCCAACTCTACCAGAAAGTGAACCTGAACTTCTGTCTCTGAAGGAAATGATGAAGAATCTTTGCTTACAGCTTTCTTGCTGTAATAAAAATTCTACTTATGAACCAAATTTTCTGCTCTTTCGTGTCTGTCTGGGAAACCTTGAACAAAACAACACAGCTCAGCATGCAAAGATATCCTCATATGGCTTTGGAAATCAAGTGAAGCACAGAAGGAAACCATCACAGCACTATGTATTAGTCAGCCAGAGCACAGAAAGAACTAACAGGGGCACAGCAGCAGCTCTGAACTCTCATTCTGTACCTAAAACCTTCATCTAAACAGATCTGTACCAGGGTCAAAGCTTGCCTCACCTCTTCCACACCTGTGGATCCACACAACTTGCCCTAAGATAGAAGACTGAAATCCTAGTCACTACCATTCCTTTGGAAAACAAAAGGGACACTACACTAAGAATCTTATTGCTTTCTTAAAAAAAAAAAAAAGGAAAATCCCTGAGAGTTAGAACGGCCAATAAAAGATCTGCACAGTCTAAAAATAAAATAAGAAAAACATTGAAGATGTCTTCAAACTGTGGTGCAAGAAGGTAAATTGGCAGGCCTGTATGCTGAAAATACAGGCAGTTTTTTACCAAGATCTTTTGAGAGCTAAGAGAATTTAGTTGGATTTATTCCCTATTCTAACACATTTAAAGGAATGCTTGTGATTGAGGCACAGGAGATGAAACAGAGGCAGACAGTTATATGTAATAGCTGAATCTTGATCCTCTTTTTAAAAGATCACAGACATCAACGGCCTTTCTCTATATCTTTATCTATATACTTGTCCCTGATGCTACCACCTGTTATAGAGTTTACAGAAAGAATTCTGTCTTTTTGCTGATTTTATTTTAGTTCATTCTGGGAAGAAATCAGACAAATCACCTAAAAACATACTTAAAGGCACCAGCTCTCTACACCACTGCAGACCTCCTCCAAGTAAAAATGTCACACTACACACCCATGACATCATCTCCACAGGCCTGAATAAAATCCCACAAAGAGCCAGAACACACATTCAACAGGAAAGAAATAAAACAGAAATAACACATAGCAAAAAAAAGAGCAACTTGTAGTACATTACTGAAGGTCTGAGCTAATACTTTGTTCTCAATGTGCTTTGTCTTTCTATGCTGCTGGCAAAGGAGATAGGTTTCTCATGGGACAGCACACATTACAGTCAAACACAAGATAAAAACAAGCACTGTGAAGAATTGTTGTAACTTGGTAAAACTAACCTGGAAGAAATGGATGACTAAAGGAGGTTTTACCTCCTCGAGTTCTGCCTCACATTGGAAAATATTCCATTGAAGTTTTACTTATCAGAATTTTGAGAAATAATAGTATTTTTTAAATGCTTGAGTAAACAATGAAGGTCTTTAATGATATATCAAGATCATATTTAAACTGGTAGCAATAATATTGACCATAAAGTTATGTTTGTAACTAAGCTGCTTATTTTGGAGGCATCAACTGTACTAGTACTGCACTCTCTCTGCAAAGGACTGAAAACTGGGCAGAAGGGAACCCCAAAATCAAGTGGCTGAAGGAGATTATGCTTTCCATCACAAGATTTGGGTCAGGTGTTATGGATTTCCCATTCTTGCTTGTATATAGTCTAAAAAATGCTCTTACAAGCTGAAGATCAGAATTTCACCCCCACAATCCACAGCAGTTGGGAAGGACATTTCACAACTTTTGTTGTTCTGCCTCAATAAATGTTGCTAAATTAAATGTGACCAGTCAAGCAACAATTCAATTGTCTTTTCCATTACACTTCCAAACTCAAAGCTCAAGTCTCACATCAAAGTCACCTGTCTAAAAGAATTTACAAAAGCCCTAAAGCTCTAACTGTTGTCTATAGTATTTACCTCTCCTAATAATTTTCTCAGAAAAACTACAGCATTTTTCTGAATACAGTCCATATTTTAAAAAAAAAGTTAAAGCTAACACCAGGTTTACCACCAGCTGTCCTCCACAGATACAGGACACTTTTCTGAATTATTTTGTGAGTATTTTTATGCACAGTGATTAATAACAAGAAAGAAGGGAAATGTGATGGGGATTAAGTGCTTTTATAGTCTCTGTATAACTCCAAACTGCTGTAAAACGTTTGCTGCTGGACTGCTGAAGACACCTGGTAGTCAGCAAATAAGCTTGTCTTCACAAGAAGTTTGGAAACTGCTATTTCTATTTGGTTGTATACACATTCCCTCTTCCAAACTACCTTCCAAAGGTAGGTACAGGCAATTTATTCTTCAAAGTATACCACAGATGTGTTGCATATGTTGGTATTTTAAAACTGTCCTTCAGAGATGATTTGAAGATTGTTTGGGTTTTTTTGATGATGGAAACAAAAACAAACCCAAAATGAGGATCTTGCTACAGTGCAGGAAAATAGGCAATTTAGTGGATGCAGCTGCTGGTTAATAAGCATTTACAGAAGTGACTGTTTTATTTGTATTTTGGAGGAACAGCATATTGTATGAGACTCTTACAGATACGTTCATAGCCGAAGAAATCCTCCAGCATATTATAAGCTGTGATGTCTGCATGAGCCAGTTGATACTTAAAATTCTCTGAAATCAGTGGTTTTTCCTAAAAGTAGTATTTTCCAACATTGTGGCCTATTATAACCCATTCTTGACGTAGTGTGATGCACAGGAACATAGCACCAAAACTTGCCTTGAGAGACAGTGAAGAGGCACACAAATTCAAAAAAAAAATTTAAAAATCAACTATGTTATATGATTAAAAATCCAGCCACTGGATTGACTGATTTCACACCCTATTGATGTCCAAGCCTGAAAAGCATAGAGGGATCCATCATGAAAATCAAGACCAATCAATTGATTTGTGACTTCTCTGTCCAGTCTTCTTGTGTGAGATTTTTTAAATTATTCTGAAAGTCAAAGGCATAGTTGTCCCCCGTGGTTTGAGCGAAGGGGTTACTAAAGAAAAGGTTTACATCCAGAGGTGCAGCTCTTTCCGAGTCCCAGGAGTCTGTGTCCGTGCTGCTGGAGTCTTCTGTGGTTGTGGGAGGGCAGCTCAGCTGCTCCAGCTGGTCAATAATGTCCGTGAACTGGAAGGCTGAGCTGGACTCGGAGCGCACGGAGTAGGTGGGGAAGTTCAGCATGGAGCTGGCCTCGGAATGGTTGGCAGAGCCGTAGGTGTGCAGGGAGGAGGTCCCGTTCAGAGGCAGGTTGTTGAGGGAGCTGCTCTCGGAGCGGTTGTTGATGAGGGAGCTCGTTTCTGAGGGGCTCAGCAGGCTTTGCATTCTGCTCGCTTGGGCCTTCACTTCAAACAGCTCCGAGGTGTCTGATGGCCTCTCGTTGCCATTGAAATCGCTCCCTTCTTCAAAGTCAAACTCCTCTTCCATATTCATATCCACAGCCTCAGTTGAGTACCTGTCAGGGCTCGACTGAGCAGAGACTGTGCTTTGCTGGAGGGCATCTGCAGCTAAACCAGCCGGCTCTGACAGACACTTAGAAAACTCAGAACCCTTTAATTCTAATCCACTGTACACATACGAAAATGCCTCAGAGCCCCCAGCAAAAAAGGACATTTCTGCTGGGTCATCATCGATAAACTCCTCTGACACCTGCAACTGGGAATTTGCCAGTGTGAAAAGAGGGGCACCTCGGCTGCCATGCTGCTGGTCTTTATCAGAAATGAATACACCTGTGGTAAAGTCATCCTCATCATTGTCATTTTTACAACCAGCAACCCTTCTCTCCTGACTACTCCTCTCTACATCTACACCGCAACCACTCTCAACAACAGGACAAGACGGGTCACAGTTTCCTGCAACACTACCAAACCCAACACCTTGGAGCACAGGAGATCCAGGCTGCTGCATCAGCTTCCTCCCCGCTTCTTCCACTGGTGCTGCAGTGGTTTTGTCTGGAATCCTTGTGTATGGTGCTCGGGGGTCCAAGGAGGAAGGGCTGGGTTCAGCAAATATGGGCAGGCTAGAAGCAGGACTGGCCAAGGAGTGAACTGAGTGGAAGGGGGCAGCTGTTGAGACAGGAGACCCTGGAGTTCTCAAGCCCTCAGTGAATGGGACACTCTAAAAGGGGACAAAAAAGCAGAAACACAACAGATAAGAAGGTTTTTGTAATACATAAAAATAAATGTAACATTCAGTTACATCCATATGCAGAAGGAATATACGCTTCACAGGTCCACAGCTCACTTTACAGCAGACACTGTACAGAACCTGATCCAGCAGCCCATGTAAAAGCCAAGTTTTTTTCCTTAATTCTGATAACTGGATGGAAAGTTAAAAGCATGTATTTTATAGCTGAACAAGCATCCACAAAGAAAAACAACAAAATGAGAGTGAAATTCTGTACTGCTTCCTTAATCTCTCCCATGTAACACAAAAGCATTCAGTGAAATGATTGTTTCTTGCCGTGTTCTGCACAAGGCATCTTACAACAGCTTTGAGACTGCCAGAGAGCATTAAGAGAGTACCTGGAGATAAACTAATCCTCTGAAATAATAACATACTAAAAAGCCCAACACTTCCTTTTTGGTTCAGCAGAACTTTGAGTAAAATATTACTCACTTCACACTCCACTGGCTACAACTATCAAGTCAGTAATACCAACAAAAAGAACTGCAGCCAGACAAAGTGCAAACAGTGGCAGCAATTCTGGTGAGTTGACTCCATCACTATCACCTCAGAAAGCTGTTTGTCCATGCCCCTGACCACAGACAAAAACCCCAAGTGCTGCAGAACTGACCTGCTTTGGCACGTCTGCGTTCAAGGTGCGAGTGGATGCTCTGACCTTGCTGTGCCTCCTGTGGAACAGAGCAGCTTGTCAGCATCCAAGACATGCGTCAGCCTCATTCCTTCCCCCATCACTTATGGCCATGCCAGTAGCCAATAGAATATCTCAAGCTCTATTTTATTGTGTTTTGTTAATAATTAGTTCAAGTTTTAAAAGGTCAAAAAAATTGTAAATTAAATTATGCAAGAGTAAGAAACGTTCAAAAATGGAACAAAGAAAGATCCAGATCATTCACAGAACCAGACAATCATTAAGATTGGAAAAGGCCTCTAAGATCATCAAGTCCAACTGTTCCCCCAACACTAACCCATGTCCTCAAGAGCTTTATCTCCACCTTTTTTTAACATCTCCAGGGACAGTGACTCCAACACTTCCCTGGGCAGCCTGTGCCAGTGCCTGACCACCCTTTCAGTGAAGAAATTTTTCCCAGGATCCAGTCTAAACTTCTCACAGCACCACTTGAAGCCATTTCCTCTTGCCCTGTCACTTGTCACCTGGGAGAAGAGACTGACCCCTACCTGGCTGGTGGGGATCTCTTGGTACCACTGAAGGAGACTTCAAGAGCAACTTGGGGCTGAATACTAACTGAATACTAAACAGCACATTTTAGTTTAACTCCATCCTTTTTCATTATTATAAATATCTACAGAAGAATGGCTTCAGAACCAGAATGAGCTAATCTGCAAAAATTGTACGCATTTTTACAAATTCAGTCAACCGTATAAAATTTTGTATGTTAGACTCCAAAAAGTGATATCCTGCATTACACTCATGGTTAGATTCACTCTATGTCAATAATTAAATAGAAAATCAAATTTTCAAATAGAAAAGAAGCTCAACTGGAGTCTGAGACATCAACAATACTTATTAATAGTAGATTAATGCAAACTTGTTAAACTTCCTATTAAGTTCCTAAAATGTTTTGGATTAGGAGAAAGAGTTTCCCACATATAGTGTGGATTAGGATTTGGAGTAGGAGGCATTTCCCACATGTAGACTGGACAGCATTAGAGTCAAGAAAGGAAAAAACAATTTTATAATGAAAACACATATTCTTAATTTATATATTTATATGCTTAGAAACAATTGAGTATTTTAGGTCACAGTTTCAGACTTGCAGATCCCAAGTTCCATTATGTGCTCTGCCACTGTCTGACTGCACAGCTACAGTGGCACAGACAGGTCCTCACTAACATTATGGAATCTTCAATACGTGCCGAACTTTCAGACAGCTAAGCCACATTATCCACAGACATCAAAATGTGGTACCAAAACTTTCCTAAGCTTCTTACATCGTCACAAAATAATACATTTTTTACATTTTAATTTAGCTACCTTAAATTTGGTAACTGAGAATGAGCCTGCCTCCAAGCAGCATTAAAACACTGAATTTTAGGCAACAAGGGCACTGTGAAAGTCACAGCTATGTTTTGCCTTACAAAGCTATTTCATCTTACCTTTCATATGGGGTTCTCTTCATCCCACTGTCCTTAATATAATCCACTAGTTGCTTCTGCGTTCGCCCACTGTGAACCCACAGAAGTACAAAGGTTATCAAACACAGGGGATGAGCATTAGAGATGGAATGTCTTTAGAATACTTCTTCCTTTTGATCTCATTTTCTAAGACATAAAGAGTGTGCTCTGTTTCTCCCTACCTGTATCTGAAGGATGACCCTCTGGTGAAAAACACTGCTTTAGCCTTTGGCTTTGGCTGGTCGAAGAGCCTAAAGAATGTGTGATACTCAACACAGATTTTCCAGAAGTTTTTACACTCATCCCTACTTCCTAAAAGAAACTCCAATGTATCTTGATATGGGCCCTGGAAAAAAAACATAGAAGTTCAGTAGCACCTAAAATGACAGTAAGGAGAAAAGGAAGGCACAAATGTGTGCCAACAAAAAAGCTGAACTCCAGCAAGATGCAGGATTTTGTTAAGTCACTTCTCCTCTGCCTTAAAACAATGGGAGTGATTCTGAATGCAGTTAAAATTATTTAACAGCTGTCAAAAATGTTTGCTTACCTTGAAACTGTAAAAGTGTTTAAAAAGCACTTGACTTTAGAAACAGGCTCAATATAATCCAACTTTAGAAAATTCAAAGAAATTTAAATATTTAAGTGAAATAGTAGCTATTTTAAAATACTATTCATTTTTTAGGAGTTCTGATGCTTGTCTCCTGGAAATTTAGACAAAATGGAAAACACTGCATATGTCAGAGTACAGTTATCACACAAAATTTCTGAGGGTCTCTTTGTGAGATACATTGCTACATGAGCAGTGTGTCCTGTTTCAGGTATCCTTCACACATGAAATTATATTATGTCCAAAGTTAGTTTTTTCCTCTATTTTAATATAAATTAAACACTGAATGCAATCTAGTTATCCAGCGTGGAAGCAGCAATTTTGATGATATCTGCAATGAAAAACAACTGTAAATCAACTAAGTATGAAAAGTAACACTTGTGCTATAGAGATGCATAGAAAAGAAGAAGCAAGAGTAATCACCCCATCCTTCAAATTAAGCTACAACAATATAGTTTCAGCCACCTATTCCTACCTGAAGTGTATCAGACAATTCTCATTTGAATCAGAAAGTGGATCAAACTTTTTCAAAGCAGAAGTACTGAGAACAACTGCATCAAATACTTGGGTCTAGTAGTTTTTTTCTGTCTTACATGTATACATGTGTAAGCTTGTGCCAAGGATAAGATGAGACTGAAACACAAAACCTAAAGATCCTAAGTTGTGGGGTGAGAAAGGAAAGATTTACACTTGAATGATGCAGCCAGGCCTGTCCACTGAGACTGTTTTATAAAATCACAAACTCCAGAAATGTTTATAATAAAATGAAGCACAGGTATTTTTTTCAACACTGACCAGTCTATATTACAGTAAAAGTTACACAGACCTCTGGGTGGAGTTTAATAAGGAATCTTTTCCTCTTGAAGCTCAGTTTACGGACCTTGGACCAGTTGAAGGTATTGATTTTCGTGTTACCCTGAATTAAAATGAGAATGATCAAATGTTAGCAATAGTTTCACAAAAGCAGAGTACCAAAAAAAATTCTGTTGTGGATATATAGACATGTATGTGGACACATCCAGCTGGATTTTTAGTTCTGGTGACAATATTCCCTTAAACAAGAAAGGCCACTAAGCAGCCTGAGAGGAATCGCAGGACTGCAGTGGCTGATGCATCTCCAAAAGAAGCTGCCTCACAGTAACCAAAGAACAGGTAAGACACGGCTGAGCACCCAAACAGAACTATTTCATTAAATCAGCTGCCTCTGTGTTTTGAGGAGAGGAAACCCCTATCATTTCACTCATAAACTGAGCACTGAGCTGCTTCTTTAATATAACAAACATAATAACACTAATTGGTCCAATCACTCCAATCTATCAGCATTCCTATACAATAAAAGCAACAACATCCCAGCAAAAATCCACTGGAACATTAAAAGAAGGGAAACCAAACCAAAATTCCAGGATGACAGACCTGTCCCAGGGCTGTTCCAAATGAATTGACGATTTTCTCTCATCACACACCTAACTTCAAACAAAGCCCCTCTATTTCACTGTCACTTGGTTTTGATGCTCTGCACAACAACAAGCTGCACCAAACAGAATTTTGACCTTGACCACAGAACACATTAAATTATCAAGACATCAGAGACAGTTGATGTTGAAATGAGATACTTACTCCAAGACAAGCTAAAGGAAAGACAGTCTGCCATCCCTGCCATACCTGGAACACCAGCACACCCATGTGTGAAACTGCCAGATTGATTTTGGTGCCCTCACGGTCAGAGGCAAGGTGGAATCTGATGCCATACATCTCCAGTTTCCGGGCAATTTCAAGCACTTGAAAGTCAGATTCAGCAGGAGTTTGACCCCTATAATAAGGAAGAAAAATAAAGTTTTAAGAACAATCTGATTCTACAACATTGCCAACACAGCTAACACACTTAAGTCTGAACTCTGGCACTAAATGAGAATTTTCTGTCTCATCTAGTTGGGTGGTTTCATTCCATGTCATGTGTTACACTGAAAGTTCTGTAATGACACAGCTGATGGGCAATGTCAAGTGCATCCCAAGACAGATGCTAAGAGAGAGATTAATTAGCTCAGAGCTTTTGCAGTTTAGAAACTATAAAGTTGAACAAATCCAAATTGAATCCACAGTGCTCCTCCTTCTGCTTGCTTGTGTACACATTAGCAGTAACTAAGATAAGAAGTGGGAGCTAGTTGCACAGCTAGAGTTGCACAGCCAACAAAAGAGAAACAATGCAAATATTGCATCAGAATGACACTTTTCAGGTCAGGTTTTGGGACCACAGAATTATTACTCTATTACTACCAGGTGCAACAGACTTCCCCAGCCTTTGGCTGGATAATTCCCTCCCTGCCAAGGATTCCAGAAAACGATCTTTAAAATGAAATCGCATCTGCTGTCAAAATTACTCTAAAAACAAGAGGAAGCTGTACACAGACAGGAGCAACTGCTCTGTAAGGGTGCACAAGGTCCAAAACAGCAACACAGAGACTGTTCATGACTCTGGCACAGTTCCAGCCCCCACTGACTGCTCCCCAGGTTAGCTGACATCAAACCACTAACATTTTGCTCTCCTGCATGAAAACAGTCCTTTTTTTCCTCAATCCCCCCTGTTTTTTTTCCATGAGAGGGAGTGTATTAGATTATAGTGCATTTTCAGCAGGGACTTGTACTGACAAAAGCATTCCCCTGTAAGTCAAAACACTCTGTAAGTTCATGGGTCCTGATAAGGAGTTAAAGATCCTCCAAGAATGCACAAATGGTGCTGTGGAAATGAAGGGAGTTCTTGCAGTCATAGAATCATAAAATCATTAGGGCTGAAAAAGACTTTGAAGATGATCAAGTCCAACTATTGCTATTGATCATGCCCCAGTTACACTGCAAGGCAAAAAAGTCTTTATCACAAACATGAGCATGTCACCCAAGAAGGTCTCTGAACTACAAACACCCGGCAAGAAAACACTACTAACCCAGTTTTAGGCATAATATGGTCCAGGAGAAGCAGGAAAAGCAGGAGAACTCCTGTGCTAACCCCAAAGAAACCCCACTGCAGAACTGCCTCCAGATCTGGGGTCCCCAGCCTAAGTGGAGACTCCATAAGATGAAGCAAGAGCAGAGGAGGGCACAGAGATGCTCCAAGAGCTGGAGCCCCTCTGCTCTGAAGCCCGGCTGGGAGAGTTGGGGGTGTTCACCTGGAGAAGAGAAGGCTCTGGGGAGACCTCATTGTGGCCTTTCAGTTCTTAACAAGGGCTTTTAAAAAAGAGGGAGAGGGACTTTTTCTATGGACAGAAGGTGACAGGACATAGGGGAATGGTTTTATACTAAAAGAGATGAGATTAAGATTACATTAAGAGAAATTCTTCCCTGTGAGGGAGGTGAGGCCCTGGCACAGCTGCCCAGAGAAGCTGTGGCTGCCCCTGGATCCCTGGAAGTGTCCAAGGCCAGGTTGGACAGGGCTTGGAGCAACCTGGGATAGTGGAAAGTGTCCCTGCCCATGGCAGCAGGTGAAAGCAAGACTGACTTTAAGGTCCCTTCTATCCCAAAGGACTCTGGAATTCTGTGAAACACCAGCAGCCCAGGACCTGCTGGGGCATTCAGAGCAGTGAGGCTGCATCAGCCACAGCTGGATAAACTGACCCCCTACATCACTACTGACAAGGATTAGAAATAATAAATACCAAATTACTTCCATGTGCAAGTTCACTAGCATAAATGTATTGATACAAGGAAGACACAGGTGCTAAAAATTATTACTCTATTTACAAGCAACCAGTGCTGAAACCAGATTAGATTCCTGCACATGCAGACTAAGCAAGTTTTACAAGCCCTTTTTTCCAAGAAAAAAGTGGCCTTCCTTCCATAAATCTGCATTTCATTTTATTAAAACAGATGATAAACTATTTTTAGCATTACCTATTTTTGTGTACTACACTACACAGTGCCAACTACAACATCACTACTAAATAAATTCTCCTGGTCCCTTGACTGGCTTTTCTAGTATACTCCTTAAAAATACCTCCTTCTACCTACCTAGAGTCATGTGTTGGAGCAAACATTTAGCTTTTTTTAAAATACAAATAGAGAATATTGAAGTGAATGATTATTACATTTGACTTTAACAAAACCAGGGATGATGACAATACATACTAACTCCAAGTAGGAACTGTCTCTACAATTCAGAATACAATTATGAAACTTATTTCATATGCTACAGTTTTAACAATAAAAGTTGTTAGAAAAAGCAATGTTACTTCTATACTTACTAAAATTCTCTTTAGTGTAAAACACACACGTACACAAAAGGCCCTGAGAAAGTAAGCCTGAATGCACACACGTTTGACAACAGTTCAGCAGTGTTTTGTTGCCTTGTTCACTCTGGAGGGGAAAACAAAGAATCTAAAACACTACAGCAGGAAATTACAAATTTACTTTGCCAGCTGCAGAAGGCAGGAATTCAATGACATTCCTGACTTTACAGGCTCAGTCCATAATCCACCCTTATCCAAGCGTCAGTATTACGTGACCATGTAATATAAAGAGAAGAACATAAGAGGCCCAAAAACCTGATTTCAAATGGAAACAGAAATACCAAACTACAGAGAGAGTCTTGTAGCAGCATTTCTACCAGTGTTACCTACTACGTGTACTAGTTATGTCTAAGAGCTTCAACTGGTAAAGCAGATTTCTCTTCCCCTCACTGAAATGAGTAACACTGGAGTAAGCGCTTTTAACATTGGCTTTAACTGTTGTTTCCATTTCCACCACAGATTCCTTAACTGCGTCAAAAAACCTGGAGTACCATGGTTCCTATTTATTAAATATATACAAGACAAAAGAGGTAGATCATAAATCCTGCTTTTGGCCAGGGCTTCCTGAGTTACACTCTAAGAGCACTGTGTGTAACTCCCACCCACACTAATTCCTGCTATAATTCTTCTGAATTCAACGACATTAAGAATGAAAGCAGGGCTTTGTCTTTTAAAGAGGGTGCTGAGGTTGGGAAGGAGGGTTGGAAGGGAAGCAAGGCAAAAATCCAAAAAATGGCAACTAGAAAATTGGAGCTCTACAGTACTAAAAATTCGTTGTGAACAGTCTGGTGTAACTGATGTAGAACCACTGACTGTTATTTCATGTACCATTAGATATGATCCAAAGCACAGCACACCTCAGAAAAAAAAAAAAAAAAAAAAGAGATACCAGCCAATTGTAAGAGTGTTCACTTGCACACAACCTGCCTGTACCCAGCAGAGAAGGCTGAGCCTGGTATGGAGCAGCTGGGAGCAGAGCCAGGCAGCTCTGATTGTACCACAGACTGGTACCAAGAGAGGCAGCTATGGAAATTGCCCTCAGATGCTGCCTGCAGGCTTAGCTGCACAGCCCAGCCTCAAAACAATCTGCTCTAATTTTGTTCAGCCATTAAGCAGATAAATCTACTTAATCTTCCCCAGGTCAATGGATGACACACTAATATCAGTATTTCCAGCAAAAACTGGCTGTCAGTGCAAGAGGTGCTAGTGTAGAGGTTCCTTACAACTATCCAGCTAGACAAATATTGGTTGTGATACAATATTCCCATGGCAATGGACTCAAAATAAATGCTGTCAAGTGTTAAATGATTTACAGAGCATTTAAACCCAGTGATTAATACAGAACTTTAAAGATAAAGTGTCAAGTTATAGTTTTTCTAATTTACACGCAATTTATAGAATTTAAATTTATGGACAACTAAGTTGTCCAAGGATGTGGAAGTTGTGTAAGTTGTGTAACAAGTTGTGAAAGGATGTGAGGGCTAACAGTAAATGTAAATATAAATCTACTAAATCTTCTACTTCTTTCCTGATTAAAGTATGAACAGACAAAGAAACCAGAGACACGTGAACACAGGCAAAATGTGTCATGTTGAATCCTGCACTTACCTCACAGCAAGTATTCTACTACTCACAGGAAGGCAGAAAATATTGCATTTTGAGTGTCTGGGTGTTAACTGCACCAGCACCAATACACCATCTACAAAATATATATCTTTTATTTTTAATAAACTACAGAAATAAAATAAGTTAATCCAGGCTCTTGCTGAAGCAATAACTAATGTGCTATACCAAAAATATAATTCATCTTGTTTGCCATTACTACATTTGCAAAGTATAGAAACCATATTCCTATTCTTTATGACAGTAAAAGAAAGTATTTACAAATGTAAAAGAAAAAATATGTTTAATAGAAAATAAGCATTCAATCGTCATCTTTCCAATTACAACATTCTCCATTTACAGAATGGATTGGATACACAGGTTTTGTTTTATTGAGGGTGATGACATTCTACCACTTCTAACAGCTACAGTGAAGCAATTTTTTAAAAAATTGAAAATGGGCAGAAAAAAAGTACCACAGAAACAATCTGGAGGAAATGAGCCATCCTGCCAGAAATGGGTTTCTCTTCCTGGACACCTGGTTTGTACAAGAAATCTCTGTCAGGAGCAATCATCAGTGGAAGAATCACAGAATCCCAGGATGGTTTGGGTGGGAAGGGACCTTCCACTATCCTAGGCTGCTCCAAGCCCCATTCAACCTGGCCTCAAAAATATGAGTCTGCTACAGGTAACTGGGGGAATAATAAGGTAAATTAAAGGAAATAAAAAATCAAAATAAATGAAAAAAGTAAAAATACGACACATCAGGATAATATGAAAGAGAAGCATTTTGTCTGTCCAACAGCACTGTGCATCATCATCAGGAAAAAGCCAAATGGCCAGGTCCTGCCTCCTGCCTGCCCCTTGGAACAGAAATGAGCAGAAATGTGTCTACACTGAGAAAACTCAAAACCCTCCTCAACTTCTGAAGATGGAAAAGGGCGGTCAATACTCTCTGAGTAAGGGAAGAGGGAAGGAATGTATGTGCTAGTTTGGGCTGGGGTTAATTTTCCTCACAGTAGCCGGTACCAGGCTGAGATTTCTATTTGAGCTGGGAACATGTTGTTAACCCAGGGGTATTTTCCTTATTGCCCAGCAAAGCTCATCCAGAGCCAAGGCCTTTTCTGCTCCACACACAGCTCCACCAGGGAGGGGCTGGGAGAGGAGCAAGGACTCAGGAGGGGGCACAGCCAGGACAGCTGATCCCAACTGACCCTAAGGATATTCCATCCCATATGGCCTCGTGCTCAGCATATAAATCTGGGGGAAGAAGGAGGAAGGGAGGACATGCTTGTTTTCCCAAGTCACTGTTACCTGTGATGGGATCCTGCTTCCCTGAGGATGGCTGAACACCTGCCTACCAGTGGGAAGTAAGGAATGAATTCCTGGTTTTGCTTTGCATGCATGTGTGGCTCTTGCTTCCCCTATTTAAGCTGTCTGTATCTCAAGCCATGAATTTTCCCACTTCCACCCTTCCAAATCTCTCCCCCAACCCACTTAGAGGGAGCTAGCAGTAGCACGGGGCTGAGCTGGGGTTAAACATTGGAAGTCACAGTTAATTTTAAGACTGCACTGCTTGCAAAATGACATCTCTCTAAAAAAAATATTTCCAAAGGCACAGGGGAAATTCGAAACCTGCCTTCAATGTACCTAGGTATCACTAACATTTCAAAGGTAACCTTTTCTAATTTCATGCCTCAGCTGTTAATCTGAACATGGCTTGCATGTACACTTCTAAAAAATTGCCTTAAAATGAGATTTACAATCATTTTAATAATACGGCTGTATTAAATGCATTTCTTATTAAACTTATTTTGAAAAGTACATTTATGAATCAAGGAATCTTTACCTATTAACCTTCCTCTGACTCCTTCCTGACAGGCAAAAATACAAACTTTCCTTACTGTAACCAATGATTAGAAGTAACTTGTTTGAAAAAAAAGTTCCAATCTATTTAACAGAACTACCAGTCCCTGACTCAGAAGACAGTCACAACCTTTCCATCAAGAGAAGCAAACCAGGAAAATTCCCCACAAGCAGAATCCTGGTACATGACTAATGCTGGGCTGCTCTGTCCATGCTCTGGGGGTATTTAGATCTATAAAACCCACATTTCACCTCAAATTTGAGAGCCACCAGCCTACCCTGCATGGTGTCATCAAAATCTTGCATGACTCATTTGTAGCTTCAGACTCCACAGCACCTTGCAGGAGTATCACAATGTCACTACAAGTTCTGTGAAAAGGATGTTCCCCCTTTTAATTTGCTCGAAATTACTTATTATTTTTTTTAAGACAAGAGAACAATAATGAAATGAATGGTTTCCCTACTCCAGCTACTTTCTCCCAAGGTGAAGAATCCTAGCATACATTTTAATTTACTTCTAAATTACTTAAAAACATTTCTCTTGTTTCTTCATCATTTCCACATGCACCTCAAAGGTTCAAAAGCAGAAAAAAGTAGCCACCTGATTTTATGAAAAATCAACAAAGCTGAAATTTCACCATTAGCAATGATTTCAGTACAAGTTAAAATGACTGATCATAAACAGTAAATAGCTAATTACTGAAATTCTCAGGAACTAATTTTCTAGTACTACAGGATGTGTCTTTAAACAAAGATGCTGCCCTGAAAAGCCTTTGTTCTGTCTTAAAAGAAAATCAGTCAGCAACAATCCACGAGTTCACCCACAGAGAGCAAAGGAAAATTTAAGTTTGGATTAAAACACAGAACCATGCACAATAAAATGCGTGTGCAGACATTCACAATTTTTAAAAGTACTTCAAATTGCTAAATCCTAATATGCAAGGTCTTGAAAATTACAGAAAAATAAGTTCCTGCAGTTCCTGACTCCATGTTGGAACTAATTTTATATTTGTGGCAGACTTTCTTTGCACCAATAATCTTCCCTTATTTCAAAAATACCCAGCTGTAAGATAAGGTACTGCATGAATTCTGATGGAAGTTATTTCTTCCCCACTCCCTCCATCGTTCTACATCTCCCTTATGCTTAATGTGTAGCAAAAGAATATGATGCAGTTGATTTCTAATTATTTAGACAAAAGCAAGAGCTCTGCATGTGCTGGCAAAACTGAGCTTAAACTCTGCACAATGGAAATTCTGAAGAATTATTTTGCCTAAACTCATTATTATATGTAAGCTTTCTTTGCAGGCACACTGCAAAAATCCCTTGAGAAAAACTACTGCCCAGCAACGTCATCCTGACTATGTAACTATTGCTACACCAAACTTTTCTTGCTCAAGTTAAGTGGTGTTTAATTTACACACTCTTAATGTCATCCTGTCATGCAGCTGCTCAACCTCCCCCAGGCAAGCCCATCTGCTGCCCAGGGGTTACCTTAGTGGTTTACAGTAATCCTCACTTACACATGCTTCCTGTGGAACTCCAGAATCTTTCCTTCAAGTTTTTCCTGGTTTGGCAAATACAGGTTTGTTTTAAGGTGTTCTCGATCTTCTGATTCATCAAAATCCCCTATTTCAGCTACAACAGAAAACAAAACAATATCAGAATAAGAAGAAACAATGGAAAAGGAACAATGACAGAAAATACTTCGTAAGAAATTAGAGAGACCACAAGAGCCTGTAAGTGCTTCAAATTTGTGCATGATGCTTTGTATCCATCTTCATTTTACCAAACTCACATTTATCCCAAGCTGACTTCCTGGGGATTACAGCAGTATTTGAACATTGTCTGGAAAATTTAGACTTCTTAAGGGTGCAAGATGTGAAACTTGTAGAAGACCTGTGAGATGGTCTGAACATTTCTTCCTTACAGACACCTTATACCAAATAGCATATTTCAATTTATTTTTTACTATGTAAATGCAAAATAGTAATAGACAAGGCTACTCAGGAAGATGGTAAGTTACATCTGGAATTTTGGTCTCCCCTTCATATATCCATATCTTTCAGATGCAATGCTGTGAATTTAGGAAGATTTACAGAAGAAACAAGCATTATTGTAAAGTGCAGAACAGCTTCCACCTAACACAACACAAAACAATTAGATGTCTTTGGCTCGGAATACAAAAGCACAAGGCAGGCAGAACATGTGGCAAATGTATATAAAAATTACAAGTTGAACAAATAAATTTTAAGAAGACATTTCCTTTTTTCTGATAAAAGAACATGAAGTTGCAGTATTAAATTCAAAACCAAATGGTTTAGAAAAGTAAAAGTACATATGTTGTCCTAAAAACTTCCCAAAAACTAAGCTGTGAAGCTCATTTCTGGATGAGCTGGATGCCAAAAATATAAGCAAATTCAAAAATTAGACAAATACAAGGGCAACCAAGCAGCTGCAGAGTCAGTCTGTGCTGCTGTGAGTGCAGTGATTATGGGATGGATACAGCAAAGGAAGAGTTGCCATATGCTTGCTCTGTGTCTAATGGCATCTGCCATCAGCTACTGTCAGAAGAAGGAATAGGATTGCTCTTAACAAGAACATAGCAAATCCTGTTTAAAATCTAGCCAGCACACGAAGCAATGAGTAAAAAATACTGAAAGGAGCTTTTGTGAAATAATTTCTGTTGAAAATCAACCTGTTCTTTCTCACAGCCCATTTTCCAGAAGAGCAGCATCAGGCTAAGCAAGGCCTGATGGTGAGATTCTCTCATCAGCTCCACAGTGCTGGAAAATCACGAGCAGCTTTTCATGGTGTCACTCACTGATGGCACACACACAAGATAGATTTGCTCTTCCAATAAAATCACCAGAAGTAATACTATTATAACTGTATTATTATATTGCATTACAGAATTAGACAACCAGTATACTACTTAGCAGTGCACATGTGAAGAAGCATCATTGATCAGCTTTTGCTTCCAGCCAGCACAAAGCCACCAAAGGCTCTGTCTGCAGGTCGGGTTGCAGACCTGTGAACACTTCAGCTGCTGCTCCAGCAATTTGGTGTCTGAACTCACTCAAGGTTTCCAACCTCCTGGTCTCAAAGGCTATGTTTTAGGTCTTTTAGCATGTACAGACTGAGCCAGCAGCAGCATGGAGTGCTGCCAAACAAATTGCTTCCCATTTCCATTTTCAGTCCCAGCAAGGAGGAAAGCTGCTGACAGCCCCACTGCAGAACCTGTTCCAGCATGGTTCTTAGTTGTATTTCAGCCCAGTTCCTGCATAGCCATCTCCTCCCAGGCACAGGGAAAGTGAGAAGTGAAGCCAAGGGAGCACCTAGACAGGTGGGAACTGCTGTCTGGAAGATGTGGAATGCTGGCAATAGAGCTTGCAGAGCCAGGCAAACAGCAAGGGCTAGTTTTGTACTACCCTTCTGAAGCCAAGTTTACCTCATACATAAGCACCAGCTGTTCCTCCCCACACCACCCCTGATGACCATCCCAAGGTCGAAAACCAAGATATTTACAGCGTGTGGAAAAGGAAATACTGTGAGACAGACTTCTTTTAGTTACCAAAAGCTTCTATGTGCGATTTAATGTGGGTCAGCACTGGCACCATCAGCAATGCCAGCCCAGCTGGGATACTCACACTGCAGAAGGTGGGAGACCAGCAGAGCAGCCGTGTTGTCACTGCAGGTCAGTCTCTCCTCTGCCAGGTCCCTCTTGATTTGCAATGCAAACAGGTACCTGGAGGAGAGGTACAGGGGCTGGAGTTACACAGACCACCCTGACACATGAAGGGGCAATGGAACAACCGAGCAGGAGCTTATAAAAGCAGCATCTCCTGATCCTTCTGCTCTCCAAAGAGTAACACAACACCCTGGCTACCAAGGAGTGTCAAATAAGACCAAAATAACCTGTGACTGTTCCAGTGCAATTTATCAGCACAAAAAGACTCACAAGAACAAGGAAGCAGAAGGAAAATCATGTTTTAAGCAGGCTTTGTCTGTGCACTAACAGCAGCTATCATTTTTAGCTGGAAAGAAACATAAAGAACACTTCAAGTGATCTTATCTATTAGAAAAAAAAGATGGAAGAACATCACTGATTCCAGTATTTTGTTAGGAAAACTGATAAGCATTTCTGTTAGCACTCAACTAATCTGCTCAGCAATTGTATTTTCCAGAACTATATTAGCAGCCTACAAAGACAGGAAGAAGTTCAATTTACTTTTCTTATAATGCTATATTAGTTCAACAAAAATATTTCCCATTCAGTTGTTAAAGAGTAAGCAGTTCTGTTTAATAGTTTTGTATGATGTTCATGTTCCTTTTATTTGGGAGAATTAAGGACTCCAGGAAACAGGCAACAACTCATTACTATAAACCTTCAAACTGACAGACTCATCCTTTTTCTTTACTGAATTACACCCTAAGAGATAGCAATAAGATTTTTTAAAAGCAGTATTTATCTTAAAACTTTATTGCTGAAGTAAAAGATACTAAAAGTTATACATTTTGAATGATAGGATTTTTAAATTTTTAAGTACTGTAAGTATGTATTAAAGGCTTCTCAAAAAGTATGCTCTGCCTTCTGTATGTCTGATGAGCTCTCTCAGTTTCTTCAGTACACTCACAATAAGGAATACAATATCATTAATAGCATCATGATACTGTAAGTGCAGACCATAAATACTCAATAAATAGCCAAAGTACAGTCCCTGCTCTAAAAAGCTGTATTCCTAATGAATTTCCTATATGAAACAGCAGTCAATACAAGAAAACTTGGTGCAAAGGAAATATTTAGATAGCATTTCCCCTTACAAGAGACACTCACAACAGTTGTCATGCTGGTTTGTTCTTAAATATATCTGAAGGATAATAAGGAACCTAAGAGGAATTCCAATTAAAAATAGTGAAACTGTGAAAAGCACTAAATGAGCTCTTTAAACACCAACATCTGGGTAATGTCCTTGTTAGAGGCAGACTTCAAACCAGGTCCCCAGGTGATAGCAGGTGGACAGAGCTGCTTAACTGACCACAGATCCATTAGCAATCCACAAAAATAACCCATGGTGAGCAGGGTTAAAACTGTGAACAGTAAAGTGTGTTTGCAAATGCAAAGTGTGTTTGGAAGTTTAAATCACTTATTAAAATACGTACTGATTTATTTTTTTTATAGGCACTGTTTATAAACATTAGTATTTTCTGTATACTCTGACTCCCTTGACACCATGATGCTGGAAAGCCCTAACCTGTGCCGTTTTCTGTTTTGAAAAGTATTTTTTCTGCTAACATTCATCTGCCAACACGTCTGCTGAAAACGTAACATTCACTGTAAGTGCTCTTTCACTCATCTTCCACCTCAGTTTTGCTTGGAAGCAGTTGTGCTGCCTTCCTACTCTCTTAATTCAGTACATAAACCATGTCCACTAGTTCTAAAAATACTTTACCTAGTATATTCCTCTTGCAGCTGACCCGGGTCTGGAGGGAAAAACTTTACAGCCAGACGAAGCATTGTAGTCTTTGGCCCTAGAAGAAAAGTTGGTTATTTCACAAAAAAACCTCCAGTGTTCTTCATAAACACATGCACGTTCTGTTTGTCAACAGGCAAGGAAACAACACAAAGAAATTCTAGCCAGATTTCAAATCCCAGCTAACCACAGTGGGCTCTGGTGTAGACTGTTCATGTCAAGTGAGATAAAGCAGCTGTTGTCCAGAGGAGCTTGGATACCACTGACAAGGTGAGTCATCAGGCTGAATGCTGGAAAAAGAGTTTCATGCAACCTGAAATCTGTAATACCCCAAAGCAGCTGTTTGGCTGCATCAAAGACCGTCAGAGGTGACCCAGGGAAAGGGTCCCAGAAGGGGAGCAGGAGGGAGACACATCCCACAGGCTTCCAACACCCACCTCCACCATCAGGACTGATGCCAGCAGATCTGGCTGGCATCCCATGGAGATAAAAGGGTGTTTGCAGCCTGCTCCCAGTGCGCCTGGTAATAGCCATTTCCTCCCATTTCCAGAAAACTAATTTAATTTTCAAAATTAAAGAGAACCCTTGGTCACTGCTGGGAACAGTCCATAATGCTCTAAATTAACAGTTCCAGCATCACAACTCAGCCTGTGGAATCACAATCCCTGTTCCACCTGGATTTCTGAAGGAATTACTCGAGGGTACAACAATCTCTCACCATGCCAGGACTGGGCACCACTGTTTTCCCATTGTTTTTCCTGCCTGAAAGCAAATGAGGCCAAGTATTCCAGAAACGGGCAAAGCACTGGCCAGCCTGTGCTTCTAGGAGCCTGCTGAGCATCCACCTGGTGTCCATAGGCACCCTCCGGACCAGAGCCAGGCAGTGCCCCCTGGGACTCCCCATGCCACTGCTTTTTCAAAGTAAACTAAGCCAAATTAAAAATAAATCAAACTTGTTGGAGCACAAGCAGCCTGCTTTTTATTTTATTTTAAGCACCAGGATCTCTCAAAGCTTAATGAAGTCCAGTTTAACCCCATCAGCCTCAAAGTACACTGATTTCTTCTGTCTGGAATATCTGATTCCCACAGGCCAAACATTCCTTCACTCATCCTCTCGTTTGCTAATGAGGGAATAATGAACTTTGCTTTTTGACAAGTAGCTGGGAGAACTCACAGACTACCACAGCTGTGATAAGAGCAGCTTCCAGCCTCCAATTCCAGAACTACCAAAGCTTTGGCTGAACTAAACAAAAACAACCCCCCCAAAACAAAAACAAAAACAAAAAACCCCAAACAAAACCAAAACACCACCCCCCCCACCAAAAGCACAAAAAAACCCCAAAAAAACCCCATAACCAACTAAAATCCACATCCTTATTACAGTGTAGTATCTAGAAATGAAAGGAGGCTGGAAATAACACCCTATAATGACACAGAAAGCTCACATTTGGCAGAGACTAAGCATTCTACAGTTCTAGAGACAGACCAAGTGGGGAAAATAAGTAGTTTTAATTATTCCAGTTAGAAGACCAAAACTTTACATCAAATTTCTGAAAATACTCTGAGCCTCTGGAAGATCTTTACAAAGTTAAGAACAGTCCTGCACATTACTGATGCCAATTAAGTGGAAGTATTAATGTGGGAGCAATTTTGAGTATTTCAAGCATCACTTACATCAAATGATAATAAATATAAAAAATTAAAAAGATAATACTGCATATGCGCCTCTGTAGCACAACCCTCCTCTTTTTGTTTAGACAGTCTTGCCTTTCCTGTATGAATAAGTTCCACTCAAATTAGGAAAAGAAACACTTGCCCAGTCTTAACCAAGTTGCAGAATTTATTTTAAGAAGCCAAGTCTGAGCAAAAGAAAGAAACAAAAAGGATGTGAGGAAAAATTACCAAGACATGAATAGTGTATACAACACTGTATTATATAAAGTAGCAGCACCTCAGAGAAGGTGTTGTGGTATGTTTTTGGGTTTTAATCGGGTTTTCCCTAGGTTAGAGTTGTGTCCCTCATTGGTTCGGAGACCCCCTGCAGCCCTGGCCTGGTATCTGGTACATTCCAGGAGAGCTGATTGGCCAGGTTCCCAGTTTCTCCCACCTTATCCTGATGCCCTCTTGTCCGTATCCCTCCCCTTACCCTATCCCCATTTAAAAGGTGCGGCTCTGCACCCAGGACCCCACTTTTGTGGGGACCTCGGCTCCAGAAACAATAAACCGAGTTTCCACCTGCAAAAGTCCTCCCTTTGTTCTTCATTGTTGCCACACTTCAGCCAGGGCTGAGACTCGCGGGACCAGGAGAGGTATGGAGAGGTACCCTTAAGGCTGGTCAAGGGCAAGAGCTAACCGGGCGGAACGGAAGGTTCCAGGAGCTGCACCTAGCACCTGGCTTTAAGAAGGTATCCAAATGTCAACCTGATAGTGTGCGCCTGTTAAGACGCTGAAAATCTGGATCCAAACTCCTTCCCACATGAAGTGGTTCAGCAGTAAAACTGATTGGATTAATTCAAAACTAATTTAAAAAAACTCCAAACCTTATCACACAAGACAAAGTTCAGTGCACGTCACAAAGGCAAACTAACTGGGGGTAAACCAAGAACTTCTGTTTTTAGAGAGTATGTCAAAGACTCAGAAGTGCCTATCTGCAGGTACACAACAATCACCAGCAGCATCAACCAATAAGTTTGAGCAAGGTCACCTTAAAGCCCATAACATCTGTGTTCCCCTGCTGCTGGACTAAAAGTTAGAAGTTCAACCTCAAAATCACTACATTCTACAGGAAAAAAAATCCAACCAAACAAAACCCCCAATATATAGAAAATAGGATATTTCAGTCAATTTAAAATTGATTTCAGAACATGAATATTTGCCAGACAACTGACTGGTATCGCTTACAGACTAATATCAACACAAAAATTAAATAAATCTTTCAGTTTCACTGGCAACACAACATGGGTGGTAGACTGTAAAGCAGCCATAAATCTTAGCACATCCTCATTATTTTAGACCATTTTAGAACAGCATTTGTATCATCAGGGAACACTGTCTGTGGTCTAAGGTCAAGTTTCCACAACTTATAGAGTATAGGAGAGGATACAGAAGGAGTAACCAAGCAGCACTGCAGACCTATGATCCACCAGATCTTTTGACTGGGACATAATTCCTTCTAGCCAGGAGCATATAAAAAGACAGCACTCCCAACATCTTTTTGGCAGGGAAAATAGAGTAAAAATATTCTGTACTCTCCCAAGGTAGCCTTATTTTATAGATTATTTGGCTCTTCTGCTTAAAAAACAATGCTGACAAAAGTCAAAAATCACGATCTTAAAGTTAGAAAATGAGCGAGAATAGATGATTTCATATTTTCTGGCAATCCATTTTAGACAGAAGAGTAGCTAAAAGCTACTTCCCAGTACTCATTTTCAAAATATTTCAATCAAGATTTGGAAAGGAGTAGGAATCCACCACACCCTCCTGATCTTGATCCTCCACAAAGCCTCTACAATCAGAACCACAAAACAAACAAATGGCTTAACTGTGTTCTACAGAGAAAAAACAAAAAGCTGGATCTAATCTTCCAGCATCTGAAGAACCAACCACCAACCTGCATTCTTCAACTGTTTTGGGCCTTTAATGTGCCTGTCACATTAACAGTTTTTAGGTGGTATAGAGACAAGACCACACTTCACAGCCAAGGCAGGGGCTCTGACACTGCAGCCACCACCCAGGTGGGAGATCTCCACCTCTGCTCCTGAGCATGAGGAAAAAGCTGACATGGGAATCAGCCAAAATGTTCTTTTTTCTTCCCACGGTATGACAACACAACTTCCAAAAGCTAACACAGCAAGTGTTATATTTCACTTCAACACCAGCTGACCCAACCTCTCCAGATATTTATCAGACAAAGAATCCTACCCGCAGGAAGTTTCCATTCCACCCACCACATACTAGCTATTAAAATGTCAGGTTAGCATGCCCCAGCAGGAACCACTATCATCCCTGCCGTGTGTATTTCACAGGGAAGCATAACCAGTAAATCAAGTAGTAATTGTGAAAGCAACCCACATAAAGAAGATGCAAATTGAGGAAAACTTCCTTTTTTAAAGCTACTTACTCCGTACTTGTTTAATAAGAGGTTTCATAGGTTCCAGCCAAATCTGAAATTGAAGAGAAAAAAATTACAAACATACATTCTTATTTAGTATAGTATGAAAACATCAAAAGTAAATTCAAATTAAGCAGTAATTTATGAGTAGCATTTCTTCCTCAATGCAGTAATTCCTTTGCTTTACAAAAAGTGTACTTATCTATTTGAATTGACATTTCTCATGCATCAATAGAAAAGCCACTGATCTGTGCTTAAAGCTCATCTGGACAGAAGAAGAGCCAAGTCAGCAAAAGCAGAGCCCCAGTGCCAAGAGGGCAGGACTCATGCCAAAACCCACAGTCTGACAGGAGTCAGGTTGCAGAATTACAGAAAGTCTGCAGAAACATGAAAAGGTCCAATGTTTTTTTTCCTTTCCATGCTATTTCTGTCACTCTTACCCAGCTACCTTTGGTTTTTACTTAATATTAACTTCCCATCATTTTTTCTCTTTTGACAAGCACATTTTAAAAGAAAGACTATTGTTCTAGTAAAAGGAGCATCCATAAATATAATGCAAAATATTCTGGAAGCTCAACCTTTTATTTTCTCCACTCTTCCAAACAGAAAATTGTTACAGGACAATTATGTTTGGTCCTTACTAGTTACTGCTCTGTTTGCAAGACAGCTGAGGATTTTAAGAACCTTATTAACTGCAGAAACAGTTTGGACACCATGCACAAAACCCAGAAAATTAACAAGCTTTAATGTATTTCCTCAGCTCAAGAGCAGCATGGATTAGTGTCATTGGTATTCCCTATGTTCTCAATCATATTCTCTGCATTTAGCTGAGTCCTAAAACTAAAAAAAATAATTTAAAAAAATTGAAAAAAACAAAACAAAATGAAAGTTTGGGGAATATTTTCTAGTTTAGAAGCCACACTGTCCTCTTTGCAAGGTACAGGATAAGTGACTAGGAGGCTTAAAGGTGTCAGCATTGATCTAGATCAATGATTTAAAAAGCTTGCAAGCCTGTGTGCCTGCTGAGGTTTGCGTTGATTAGAAAGAGGTTTGCAATGGCTCTTCAGGAAAATTAATTGAAGACTGAATTAACAGGATAAATATGAACACTACCAAAATTACACATCATAATTTGATTTTATGAGTGCTCTGCAGAGTACACTTTGAGTTCATGTTTCTCCTTTCAGAGGAAAGGAGGACTTTATTTCTGTCCCTGCAAGTGGGAATATCAGCAGCTATTTAACTGCTTTATACAATTTCTGAGACTTAACAAGAAGAAGGATCTGATTCCCGCCTTCTTCTTTAATGGCTCTCGTCATTCTGGTGGGTGAAACAGATTTACAAGAATCCACGAGATAATCCCACAGGAGACTACAGGAAACTGCAGCAGACTGAGAAATTTTTGTCATTTAAGGAACTGCATTCATCCAACCTTTTTATTATTTTATTTAACCAGATTTGTCAGGAAACTGTACACACCCAATATGACTGGATATTCTGGAACTCAATTCCAAAGTAGTCTGATTCAATCAAATTCAGATGCTTGTAAACTTCTGTCAATAACGTCTGGCCGTAACATTTTGACTAAGGAAGTAATGAAAAAAAAGTTACAGTGAGATTAATAAGAATAAACAAGAGTAAGTTTACAGCAAAACCAAATGGCATCTTAATAAACTGGAGAAAAATATCATAAAAATTTTTCACATTGTTCTTGTCACTGTAACACACAAACACCTAATATACAGGCAAGCCTCCATACAAAAATCCTTCACAGAACCAGAGGAACTGAGGTTGAAAGGGGCCACTGGAGGTCACCTACACCCAGTCTCCTGCTCACAGCAGGGTCAGTAGAGAGCTGAGGAGACCAGTTACGGGCTGTTTGTGGCTCCCTCAATAAACCCACAAGTTTGTTTGTGTAGCTGAGTGCTGTGGCCAGGAGCAGGAGCTGCCAAATCCCTGCTCCACACAGACCCCTCACTCCTTGCCACAGCAGGAACCCCAGGGCCACACACAGCCTTTGCATCAACCAGGCTGGAAATGCCTGCGGACAGCGGGAGCCCAACCAAACCTCCTCTCACACCACACTTGCTGGGGAATCCTTTCCATGAATCTCTCCTTCAAGAAACTCACTCACTAATTCTTTCTGGGAGCCAAGTTAGGGGCAAAGCCACAAACATTAGCAGAAAGCAGCACAGGAGAGAACAGGAAACTTCCACTGCACACCCAAACCAGTGACACCTGGGGCTGCTGGTTCAATCACCCAGCTTGCTCTCAGCCTCACTCACTGCAGCAGGCACCAGGAGAAAACCAGAATTTCTGTACCGCACATCAGTCCATCTGCATCACTCAGGAAAGAATCCAAAAGGTTGTCACAGCCCATTCCAGCAACACTGCACCCTAGCAGGGTGCAGCGCGAGGTTGCAGGGCCACCAAGCTCCACCTTGGGCCACCAAGCAGTGCCCTAGCTGTGGGGACAGGGTGTGGCAGCATTCTGGTTGGCTGGGTTATCCAGCAGAACACACTGGCAGCATTGATGCCACCGTGGTTTTGTTCATTTGGAAAAGTCCAGTGATGGAAGACTCCATGACTTTCCCATCAAAGCAGGCACAGAGTTCTGTAATGACTCTACACACTCAGAACAGTACCTCCTTTAAAAGTATTAGGCGTTACAATAAATTATCACAGAATCACAGGATGCTTCTGGCAGGAAGGGACCTTAAAACTCATCCTGTTCCACCCCCTGCCACAGGCAGGGACAGCTTCCACTATCCCAGGTTGCTCCAAGCCCTGTCCAACCTGGCCTTGGACACTCCCAGGGATCCAGGGGCAGCCACAGCTTCTCTGGGCCACCTGTGCCAGGACCTCACTATTCCCACAGGGAAGAATTTCTTCTCAACATTTCATCTTAACCTACCCTTCTTCATTTTAAAGCCAAATTAGTGATAGAATTAGGGAAATTCAATACAATGCAAATTAAAATATCTGAGAGCAAGAATGTGCTATTTTAGGTTTAAAAGATAAAAAAAAAAAAGGGAGGAACATTGGGGAAATAGTTTCACATGACTAAGATGCATTAAAAATTCAAAAGTAATTGCCTCTTACAGGAAAAAGACATAAACTGTCGATGTTTTCAGAACTGTGCAAATGCCTCTATAACACTTCAAAAAACCCTAAAATTTAATAGAGAAAAAGTCTGACAGCCCTGCAGTGCTGCAAATCTGAAATAACTTTGGTATCCACAGTGGTGTGAGCAAAGCTGACTGAATCCAACCCTGTAACCTCAGAGAAAAGCACAGAAGCACAACAGAGAACAACACAAGATGGGTTTTTACCAACCAGGCTTTCATCAGCCATGGCACCTGTAAGAGCAACCACAGCTTCAGTCAGGTGAATTCATCTGGTGCAAACACAAGTCATTCAGGAAGTTTCTTGGCATCACACTGGCACAGGCCACTAATGCTGAAACCCCTAAATAAAACTGCAAGTCAGGAGAAATGATCCAGTTCTCAGTGACAGTAGATGGTACAGAGATGCCAGGCTGAGTGCTGACATGGAACATGAATATGAGTACTCATCTCTTTTTCTGAACAAGTTTTGTGATGTCTAAAAAGGCATTTTCCTGGTAATAATACAGCTGAACTTTTTTAGCCAAAATCTGTGCTTCCCGAAGACTCTGTGGGTATGGGTTTTGGTTTTTAAATGGTGACAATGAAATAAGGAATGTTACAGGTAATGGCAAGCCACATCTCCAGTAAATTACATTCTTTCTCTGCTGTCTCCTGCACTTTTCCCATGAAGGTTACAGACTCTGCCACAGGAGACACATGTGCCTGGAGAAATGAATTTTGGAAATCAAGTTTTTTAATTCCAACTGAAACACATTTCTTGCTATGGACTTGTGCATAAATCTTCAAATAGTAACAGAAGAAAATATCCTCAAATACAGTAGGATCCTTGTTTTTTAAGGTCCATACCCACACATCCGTAATTGTACACCTCCTTTTCCAGGCCCCACAGAAGGGAACACTTTTCAGCCAGCAATGTTTGTGGGGAGGCAGCAAGACCGTGACCAACCTCATGTGCAGAAAATGGGACATGCACCTTGCCTTTTCATGGTATAAACCTTTAGAAGTCTCTGAACAGGACATGTCCTGTGACCCAGGTCCCTGATTTCTCATTCATGAAACAAGAAACAATTCTGGTTCCAACCATTTTTGTTAGAACTGATACAGTTGCATTAACTCATGAAAGATGCCTGCTAATAATCAGACAAGTTTTACAGCCAAACTGTGTGCTGCACTGATCAAGGAATCTGTGTGCAGTGCTAGTTCCATACAGGCATTAAAATTATCCCAACTGGATTCTAATACACAGCTTTCTTTCCTTTCAACTCAGCCACGTCTCTTGGCTCCATCGAGTTCCATGCCTGAAGAAAATCTAGCTGCCTTCATCTCTCCCAAAAAAAGAGGCTGCATGGCACAGATCCCTGGCACTTCTGCCCTTCCTCTGTCAAGTCCATGCTCCTTCAAGAGAAACTGGAGATGAAGAAATTTAGATGGTTGGAGCTGGAAGCACTTGGCAATCAATTAAATTATAAATACGCCATCCAAATGTTAAAAGTGTAAAATAATTTTACTTGGGCTACCAACTGTAATTTTGGGTGTCATTTACAATGAAAAGCTAAGAAAAACCCCAGTTTAAGCTCAGTATCCTTCAAAGGATAAATGTCACATTTTGAAAGAACAGTATTAATTTTATTTTAAAATAAAAATGGGGTTCAAAAGCTTGAGACAGAACACAGTCTTTTATTATTATTCCTCAAAGATTCTTTGGGAAAACTCCTCCTAGAACTATTTGGTTCCTCAAGTTGTTTATTACATTTATAACTATCCTTTCCAAAGAGTTGAACATTTTGAAGTAGACAGAAATGAAAGTAACCTAGTAGGCAGCTCCATGTCATTGTTTAATTTGCATAAAAGCAGCACAAAGCAAAATATTTGAAGCAATTTCTTAATTACTGTCATTTTGACATCAGAGCAAGTAGCTGCATGAATGCATTTCATAAAGGTCGTGCTTTCAATACAAATTCAAAACATGACATACTTTCCATTCCAAACTTCTCAATTACTCTTTATTTTCTGCCAAGACAATGACTCCTGATATTACTGAATTATTTCACATAAGGAAAAAGAAAAAAAAAACGAGGTAAAAAACTAAATAGGCAGCTAACAACAGCTTTCCTTGGTGACCCAGCTCTAACTGTACTGTAGATAATTTTAACAAGTCATCATTAGAAAACTGTTCAGTAGAATAGATTTATTTCAAATTGATTTCTGTAGTGAAATCAAACCTTAAAAGTTCCCTCAGCTGTGTAAGCACCAGCAGGGTAACCTGACAGGCAGCAATGGCACAGAGAGCCCTGTGTGGCAAGAGAAACCTCAAACCAAACCCCAAACCCCGCTCAGTGCTAAGACAGCATCAAACAGGAACAACCATTCCCAGCTGAAGGTTCTTGCCTCAAGGAGTTATCTGTATTTTTCACTTTATCAGAAGAACATACATATTTAATATTAGGAATGCTTAGGACAGAGGAATAAAATATAAATCATTTTTTTAAAGTAGTAATAGCAGTTATTTTTGTTTTATAGAACTATATAATCACAGGATGGTTTAGGTTGGAAGGGACATTAAAGTTCATCTCATTCCAACTCCTGCCATGGGCAGGGACAGCTTCCACTGTCCCAGGTTGCTCCAAGCTCTGTCCATCCTGGCCTCGGACACTTCCAGGGATCCAGGGGCAGCCACGGCTTCTCTGGGCACCCTGTGCCAGGGCCTCACCTCCCTCCCAGGAACAATTTCTTCCCAATCTCCCATCCATCCCTGCCCTCTGGCAGTGGGAAGCCATTCCCCTGTGTCCTGTCCCTCCATCCCTTGTCCAAAGTCCTTCTCCAGCTCTCCTGGAGCCCCTTCAGGCCCTGGAAGGGGCTCTGAGGTTTCCCTGGAGCCTTCTCCCTCCAGGTGAGCACCCCCAGCTCTCCCAGCCTGGCTCCAGCGTAGAGGGGCTCCAGCCCCTGGAGCAGCTCCATGGCCTCCTCCAGACTCCCTCCAGCAGAACCATGTCCTCCTTTTGGTCTCACCAGAGCAGAGCAGAGGGGGAGAATCAAGCCAAGTGTTATTTGCTATTTTCTCAACTATCACTCCCTACATGGCAGATCCCCCCTCTGCCATAATGTCTGAGCTTTGGAAAAGAGAAAAACAAACTCATAGCCTAGGATTTTCAGTAGACCATTGCTCAACATTATCAAAATCGATGCTTCCTCTCTACCTCCCAAACTTGTCTTCCAGAACATCTTAACTTTCTGCTTCCACATATTTTAATTTAAAAACCAAAACCCCAGTATTTTCCTAAGGAGTAGTACTACTCTCATCTTCCAAAACTGGCAAGCTGCCCTTGCTCCAACTTTCTAAAAAAGAAACCCACTTTTGGCAGCAGATAAGCTGGAAGGAAAAATCAGTCCAAAAGTCAAGAGTTTGGAAAAAGAAGAGTTTTAAAGCTAGGTATAGAATGGAAACTCTTGTGCAGCCAGAGCCACTGGACCCTAGCACCAGCAAACACCTTGGATTTTTGTGTCACAGAAATCTGCAACTGCCAGGAAACCAAACCCTCTAGGTTAATAGTGGAGATGTGCATGAGAGGCAGAAGTTTCGATTTGACATAATCACTCACAAGCAGCCAACACAGAGCAACCTGTGAATGGCCAAGGCAAACTAAACGGATTTAAATAAAGGCCACTTCAACACAGATTTTTATTGGTTTTTCTTCTTCAGGGCACTTTAAAATCTTCCCAATGAAAAAGTGATTTTTCATTTTTTGGCAAATTAAAAAGAACAGACAATTTGCAACTAAACATAGACTTGTTATTTCCTTTCTTAATCAGAAATACGCAAACATTTTGGTGAGTTTATAGCTCTGTTTATCTCCAATCCTTCTGTAATCTGTTAGATCTCTGTCCAAATGAAGCGTGAGACAGAAAAAACACCCTCAAAACTCCCTGTTAATAATCATCATTAATGCCACATATAAACAAAATTGCATTTCTGAATACAGGGTGGACACCAGAATCTTTATTAGAAAGAAGGAAATAAGGAAATAATCTAAAATGGCAAGGCACACCAGTCATTAACTTTGTGCTTTCATGGCTGATACAAGATGACCTTACAGCTCCATATCTAGTATTCAATCTGCAGACTGGAAAAGCAAGACACAACTGCCTTCCTTTTCAGTACTTTATTAGTTTCCTCAATTTTGATTGGAACTAGTAATTCCAACGAAAATACTCCCTGATTTCTCACAAAAAGAAGGACCAGGTAACAGCTCTGTCAAAGACTGTTTTCATGTGCTCAGCCAAATTGCTTAAATACTATTTTATTTTGATCATCTGAACATTTAACAATAACTTTAAGCTTCGATTCTTTCACTTTTTCTTTTAACTCTTCGTGAAGAAAAGGGTATTTTAAATATATTTCTTTTATCCATCCTTCTATACTGACAGGTTCCAACTACAGGTTACTTGGCTAAGACCACACCAAGAATATTCTGCAGAGAATTTAACAGCTTACAGAGCACAGGATGCAGCTTCATTATCACAAAATGAGAGAGAGTGCACTTTCATCTTGAAAGTTCTTCTTTATTAAAAAGAAGTTACTATGTTACAGAAAGAAGAATTATTGTGTTACAGTATTTCCACACAGCATTGAAATACCATTTACTCAACTATGGAAGAGTTGCAAACCAAAATAAAAATCTTGGAGCTATTTTAAGTTTCATTATTATACTCCATATTGGGCATTTTTTGTTTAGGGAAAAAAAAATTCTAAGACTCCCTCCCCATGATTTTTCTTTTTTGGCCTAAGATTTCAGTGGTTGGTTTTGATGTGGTTTTGTCAGGGTTTTTTTAAGCAGAATCCACAGCCAGACAAATTATTCTAGAAATTGAAGCCTCTGGCTCATTTAATTAAGGCTGGCTTTAAAATTATTATCATTTAAAGGATCGTTTAAGGCAGTGTCAAAGCACTGAACCAGCTCTACCCAACAAACAAGCTTTTCCAGAGTGGCTAGACTTGCTGGATGCCTGAAAGTAGGAAAACAACAACTGGTTGACATGGGAAGACATTCCCAAATGGGAGGGAATTACGTGAATGAGATTGAAAAATGTATACTTAGGTAGAGAGTATGTAGGGACAAAAAACAGTCCTAAGTTTTTAGAAATGGTGCTGTGCTGAAATACTTGGACTGCTTGGAACAAAACTGCTGTAGACTACTTGGGGAAGAAGGAAATCACATTAATTAACACCATGGGCCACATCCTTGGACAGAGTTTCACAGGTACTCCTGGATGATTTAACAGGTACTCCTGCTTGTTAATAACTGAACATCCAGGTGACAACAGTGACAGCACCACAGAGAGGAGCAGCTTTGGGGTAGCTGATCCCAAATTCAGATTCATAACAAAGTCTAAGCAACTCTTTTGTCCACACAAGCTAATAAAGAGAAGGAATGAGAAGTCAGGAGACTGACCTCAATTTTCCCCCTTGAACTTTGGTCCGTGCACGAACCCCTGAACCTTTCTACAGCCACTCATTCCCTCGGGCCTGGCCACTCCACACACTCAGACTGTTGCTGTTTCTGGGACCTTGCACAGCTTCATTTTATAGGCATGTATATGCATATAAACAAAACTCTATATTTTTAAGTCATTTTAGACATAGAAAATACTTTGTTTTCCTCTGTTCATTAAAAAAAACCCACCTCACTAAAATTGCAGGTCTTTCTCCATTAATTGTGCTTTTGCCTCAAAACCATCATCCATGCCCACATTTCCCAGACTTGATCTAGGTTTTCATAGAATTACAGGATGGTTTAGGTTGCAAGTGACTTGAAAACCCATCTCATTCCAACTCCTGCCATGTGCAGGGACAGCTTCCACTAGCCCACGTTGCTCCAAGCCCTGTCCATCCTGGCCTTGGACACTTCCAGGGATCCAGGGGCAGTCACAGCTTCTCTGGGCACCCTGTGCCAGGGCCTCACCTCCCTCACAGAGAAGAATTTCTTCCCAATCTCCCATCCATCCCTGCTCCCTGGCAGTGGGAAGCCATTGCCCCTTGTCCTGTCTGTCCATCCCTTGTCCAAAGTCCCTCTCCAGCTTTCTTGGAGCCCTTTCAGGTGCTCAAAGACCATAACAGGTCTCCCCAGAGATCTCCTTTCTCCAGGCTGCACAATCCCAACTCTCCCAGCCTTCTCTCCTAGGAGAGGTGTTATAGCACCCAGGGACTGTACTTCCCCTGCAAGGTGTTATGCTACTCCAGGCTGACACACTGCTTTGAGGAAATCTGCTCAAAAGAAATAGTTCAAAACATCCAGAAGACAGTTATGACAAATTCTTTGCACAAAAGACAAATACAAATTGGGTATTTTTACAGAAAAGGCCAAAACTCCTTTTTGTTTTGTGGAAAACTGAAATTGTACCAGCTGTCCTAACATCACTCCCCACTGTACTTTGAGCAGAGGTTCCATAAGAGGTGATGGGTTAATAAATACCTACAAGCCAGATTAGATAAGGCCAAGCTTTTCTAACTTCCCCCTTGCCAGCAGGGGTTTCCTACACCACTAGCTTCAGGCTTCTGCCTGAGAAGTGGGCTGAGGGCACAGCAACACTTTTCCTTCATTATTTCAGTTGAAGACATGTCAGGCAGCTCTAATAGAGTCTCTACAAAGGTTTGGGGTTTTTTTCCCTTTTCTAATTCTTGTTTTTATTAATGAATGACTGCTCAGTCAGAGAGAGGGGCCCACCCCCCTCCCATATCCAACACTCCAGCCTTGAACAGCAACTCTCTCACACCAGGCATTGGCACCATAGCACAGCTTTTTAAATATTCAATATATACAGTCTCTCTCCTACCCAGGTAGGCAGCACTGCCCTTTCCAAACAGGAATTTGGTTGCAAGGAGAAAGAGCTGACACACAGGTGTGCTTTTGCAACCCTGTTTGGATAAATGCACAGCCCCAAGTCTGTGCTTCTCTGAACCCTGAGAGTACCATGACGTATCATCCTTGCTCAATTGCAAGTCCCTTTTTCCAGTAAGCACAAACCTAAAATTTCTCTGATCTGTCTCTTAGCACACTGAACTTCTGTAGTTGTCTTTAGCTGCCCGTGGGTTGATTTTTGGTTTGCTTTTGGGTTTTCTTCCCTTTCAGACTCCCTATATTTTACAGAATTACCCATCCATGGGCCCAACCCTGAATGTCACCCACAGCCAAAAAAGGTTCAAAAGGTTTCCAGTGGACTTCTTTTTCCTGGGTTTTTTGTGGAATACAGCATTTCCTACAGCCACTTTGATTGAATGGCATAACACTGATTTCAGATAATTTTCACTATCCTACATCATTAGATTATGAAAACAGAAGCTCACATCTGCCTAGCCATAGGCAAGTGTTATGAATGAATAGGAATTGTTATGAATTCAATCCACTACATTAATATTTCAAGGACTGTAATAACACTTGATCACCATTTTCCTAAACTGTTTCTATGTTTTAAGACGCGTGCACATAATCAATTTTTTGTGCAGGGATATTCAGACTGTTTTCTTTACTGCAGTACAGCCCAACCTTCTTTACATATAACATGACATCTAAGGTCAAGAGAACTTTAAAATAATAATTTTGGCTTGTACAATTTAAGTTCACATTTTTCCTAGGAAAAAAAAAAAAGAAAAAAACACTCGAACTAACAAAAAACACACCCTAAATGTCTGTCAATAAAATGGCTGTGGTTTCACCTTTCCCCACCCCATACCACACTCCTACATAGCATCAAAAAAGTCAAGCTTTCAAACACAAAATAACAGGGCTAAAAAATATATAGTGGAATCAGCACACAAAATGCAAAGCTTTAGTTACCTTTTTTAAACCCTATAATGATTGCAATTTTAAAATAGTGAATTACTAACTTTCTCTTCTGAGGTCAGATAAAAATAAGTCCGAAGGCAGCTTATTTGCCATATTTAGGAGACTCAAATCAAAGCAATGACAAACATCTGGCTATGATTCTTTCTGGAATTTTGACTATTTCTTCCTGGCTAGGGAAGAAAAACATCGTGAGCTGACCAACAGCACCTCGATTACTCCAGCATAGCACTTAATAGGATTCAGCAGCAGACTATCCCTTGACTCCTCACATATTTAAGCTGTTAATACTTTCACAGTACAGAGGGAGAAAGCCTCCATGAAAGGAAGGTCTAAGCAGGCACAGGGAGAGCAAGGCAGAGGTAGGAGGGCACAAGTGCCAGAGCCCAGAGCTGGGACTGGGTTGCCTGTCCCACCAGCAGCACACCCGGGGCTCCTCACAGCACACAGCAAGTGCTTTTCAGTGCCCACAGCGTTACCCCAGTGTTTAACATACACATATTTCTTACTTAAAACTGCTCAATAACAGCAGTTAAAAGTTGCATCATTTCTGCACCATCCCCATGAAAGTTCTTGGGGGCACTAACACTACCAAAACGCTGCTACTGAGAGCAGCATTTTGCCATGTGCAAGAGTGGGAAACATTCTCTCCAAACCATGGGAAGGATATTGCAGTCAGATTGCTTCCTCTGCCATCCCAAAAACTTCCTGCAGCCCCAGCCCAGCTCCTGATTTTAGGACCTCCAATGGCTGGTCAAAAACAATGGGCATCCCAGGGGAAGCCCCTTTCACGGCACCTTTTCAATCACAGATAACTGCAAACTACACAGAAACCAGAATAACCAGAGTTACTCTATTCCATTCTAAACATAAGGATGGAGACTAGCTTTGCACTTTTATTAATGCAATTTATAAATTTCAACAAGCCAAGGAAGTGCCCAGCAAAGACAGTATCACTATCAGAGTAATCACCAAGTATGCATTTTCAGCTTAGAATAGAATGAGCCACTTTGGTTTTGCAGTAATGTAATAGTTTTGCAGGGTACATCAATGAACACCAAAGTAGACAAGAGCAGTGAAAGGACACTAATTAATAAGAAAATAAAGGGTGCAATTACAGTGTAATCTTATCTAACTAGCCTGTTCTCAAGAATGGCAGTGGAGAGGAGCATCTCCCTGCTAGGAGTCCACTGGTGTCAGAGGGAGAGGGACACCTCAGACAGCATGGCAAGGATGCAGAACATCGTTACTTCATTACATATTAAAAAAAAAAAAAAAAAAAGAAAAACCACAAAGAACAGACTTCTGTTCTCAAAACAATCCTACAAAGATTAGCACAAAAGAAAAAAAATTGAGTTTAAATTTTCCCTTAGAGTAGAGCAGGCAGGCAGACCCTATAATAAAATGTACAAATATTGTTGATTCCCAAATTTCATTTGACATCTAAACAAAAGGAGAAGAGGACGTACATGTCGTTGAAGAAGCACCAAGTTCTCAAACAATTCAGTAAACTTGAAGCACAATAGCAAACTACTTTTTTTGGGGCACTTCCTCATAGCATGGAGAATAGCTCATGTAAAAGAATCTCCTAAATGACACATTTCTTTCATAAGGAACAACACACACGCCAAATATTAAACATCATATGATGGCAGCAATTCCATTAAATGTCATTTTGGTGAATTCAACCCAGTCCTTCTACTTAAGAGTCTGCCACGTTTTTGTGCTGATCAAAAGCCTCCAATTTAATTTCTTCAGAAAATCTGGAAAGCTGGCAGAACTTCTCCTGTAAAACCCTGATTACTTTGAAGTGTACCCACAGTCTGAACTAAATTGAATTTGCCAATCATTCACCTCATAGTCTGCAAAACCACTCTTTGGACAGATTTAGTTTGGAGAGAAGAGGTCAGGTACCCTATGAAATGGCACACGCAAGATTTGAGCTAACTAAACAAGCTGGCTGTAAAAAGGGGGGAAAAAACCAACCCACGGAAATAAAGAATATTGCAGCCTAGCTTTGATATGGATATGTTTCATTCTCTTTCCTGTTTTGGAAGGGAACAGAGAAACCATAAATAGCCTATTTTCAGTTTTTTTAAACTCTAGAAAACATTGAGTATTTCTCCATCCCCTAACATTCAAATCAGATTCACTGGAGAAAGGCTCTGCCCCACATACTTTAAAGAATAATTCCCTCTTAGTAATTAATAAAATTCCTGCTCAGAAATCAAACCTTACAAAACAGATGGGGAAAATGGACAGAGACAGTGAACTTAAAAGGTGGTAGAATGTAGCTATGTGGAACTTTTAGCAAATTGTTCCAAGCACACCAATAACACAAAGAAAAAAAACTGTTCTTTCCCATTTTGCTCTCTCTCCATCTGCTACATCACTCTGTCAGTCTCTTTTCTTGCTCTTTGGCAAGTTAAAAAGTCAAGTAGGCTACCAAGGAGGGCAACCACCAACTCCTGCCAGGAGAGAAGCAACTGTTTTAAATGCATCTTGGAGAAAGGAAGGGATGACAAGATAAAGCTACGTGGATTAAGTTGTTACTGTGGCTACTCTGTTCATCCCATATGGTTAAAAATGCTACTGTGGCTCATTTTAGGCAGGCAGGCAATAAACAGGGCTATTGGATCAGGATCCCAGTGCATGGGGAAAGGTCTCTCCAGGAGCTGATCCTACACTTAGTCTGTCCTTCCATTGACACACCACTTTCCCAGTAAAAAGTCACTTGCCATAGTTCTTACAGACAGAAGAGAAAATCATTTGAATAAGGGAAAAAAAGCCCCAAATCACCATTTGGGATCACCCCCACGTCCGCAAGCAGGCAGTGTCAAAATCCCACGGGAAAGGCCTGTGTCCCACTGCACTGACAAACTACTGCTGACCTGAACCAAACACAAACCCCACAACATCACAACTTGTTTTCACATCTAGTGACAAAAATTACAAAAGCAAAGAGAAGTGGGCAAGTGGCATGGCAATCAGAACCTCCACTCCTCTAGGACAGCTGCTCTGCTTGGCCACCAGTTTCTCTAACTGCCTTTTGCAAAATTACTGTGCTAGCACACACCACCTACTCAGCAACATCACTGCCTTTTCCTAATTCCTCCCCTCAATCCCAAGTGAAAAATTCCCATTTTCCATGACAAACAGCAGTCAGCAGTTCCTGTTCTCCCAAGAGCTCACCAAAGAAATCAGGCAGAGGGTCACGGTTTAATACCTCATGTCTGTTTTCTATCATTTGCTACCTTATTTAGCCAAAACTGAAAGGCAATGGAGGCAGTGTTAGCTGGACTGTAATGCCACAGCTGCTGACTCTGGACCTTTTTGTGCTCAGTGCTCTGAAGCTGACCCAAGGCTGACCTCTTTTCCTCACCACTCACAGCGTCCGGCATGAGGTTTTTAAGTTTTTTCAGTTCCAACTGATCCCATAACGAAAAGCAGCACAATATTAATTATGGCCTCAGCATAATAGTGCCCCAATTCAGGTGTTTCTGTGGGTGCCATAATCAGAGAGAGCTTTCCAAGCAAAGAAAACTAAGATAGCTTCTAATTATGGGAAACACATACAACACAACCAGCTGAAAGCCCCACAAACATGGCCTTGCACTGACTTTCAAAATTACAGAGCTGAGGGTATTGCTTGGTTTTTTTTTTTCTTTTTTGAATCAAAACACAAAAGCACCATCTATCAACTTGGAAAAATAAATAAAATTATCCTTCAAAAGAATCAAAGTCAGCGGATTTTCTAAAAAAATATTCTAACATAATGTAAAGGGAAAAAAGAGGCTTTTGTGTTCCATGTGGTACATGAGGGAAGGGTGGGTTTGCAGTACCAGACACTGTGTGCTCGAGTGGAAGGATACAGGCACAGCCTCACTCTTAAAAAAAAAAACCAAAAAACTAACAGATTTCATGTCTGAGACTTGAACAGCTGGACAGAATCTGTAGAAGACATCCCCAAATCCACTATTTCTTCAGAGTTCCACAGACATCTTTTTCACTCTATTTGAAAAACTCTTTTTGAGCCTATGCAACAAACTAAGGCTCCAAGTGGTAATTATAAATTACTGATCCCAGTTTGATACTAATGTAGAAGATCTGATAGCTGAGTATCTTCACTACAACACAGTTGTTTTTCAGCAACAGATCTCAGGCAAATTAGAATTAAACACTGAAGCTAATGCTGAAAATTTAACAAGAATGGGAAGAAAAAAAAAATGTTTCAAAGCAGATTCTCCCTAATTTGTGCATGGCTTCTATGCCTTACAGCAGACTTCCCTAAGCATACTTTTAAATAAACATTTTCAGAAACACTGAACTGACACTGCTTTGGTGCATCCCTCCTAAAGTGTGCTGGCAAGCAAAGACTTCCAAATAGAAGCAAGTTTACTTGGAGAGGATACAAAGCATTAAAATAATTAATATAAATCAGGAACTAAGGGAAAGCTCTTCTACTCTCCCAGCTGCCAAATTGACAAAGCTACATGTGGCTCAGGAAGCAAGAATATTTTGGCAGGAGATGGCTGGTGTTCCCCCAAAACAAACAACAAATAAAGACTCTCCTTACAGTATGTGCTTGTATTTAAAGTCTGTTAAAAACACAAAACATCTGTTACACTTAAAAGATTTTAAAAAACAAGCTATGTAACTGATATCACTACTTGTAATTAGGTGAAATCCCAAGAGGAATTCTTATTCAGATACTGCTTCAAAATGTCTCAGCTCTCTACAGAGGCACATCCTTGTGAGCTTTAGATAATCAAAAGCTCAGTGTACTTGAAATCAGGTTTAAATATCTCTTACCTCAATGTCAAGTACTTCCACTGTGTTGTCCAACATCTTTATTTTGACGGGGAGGTCGCGCTCGTGCGCTTTGGCAGGTGATGATGCCATGGCAGTTAGGAGGTTCTGTCCTGGCTCCAAGGTACTCACTCCCGAGGTCTTCTGGGCACCCAAACGAGAGCCTGGCGTCTGCAGAATCCTGTATGTTCCTTCTATCTCTCCCATCTTCCAACAGCAAGCAGAGTCTGTAGAAACATGGAAGAAAATAGAGGGTTAGGGTCACAGCCTAAAAGATTTTCCACTGACATTCTGTATGAAAATACCACCCACTGAAGCACTATCACAAATCCTTATTTAACACTCTTTATCCTGCTAGCAAAATCAGTAATAAGGTTAATGAAATTCTGGACAGGGCTTGGAGCAGCCTGGTCTAGTGGAAGGTGTCCCTGCCCACGGAAGAGTTTGGAACAAGATGAGTTTTAGGGTCCCATCCAACCCAAACCATTCTATAATGACTAAAATCCAATGGCTGGGAAGAAAAAGCAGGAAGAAAAACTAACCACTCTGAAGCATGGTTAAGAAATGGGATAATCAAACCTGTGCCTTCTGCCCTCTCAACATGAACATTTTAATTTCTGACAAGGTTTTTCTGCTGATGAGCATCCTACCACCAGCAACATGAGCACTGGGGACTGTGGTCTCCACAACCTTGGTCAGAGAGTGAGAAAACTGCATTTCTCAGGGTCGGCTTGAGACTCTAAGAAGTCCTAGCCAAAATAATGATAATTTGTTATTATGACAATCCGCACGTGCTGTTTTTTCCTTCTTTCCACTTTTTTTCTCTTCTTTCTAAGACAGTTCACTAAAAGGTGTTGAGCTGGCCAGCCAACCAGGTAGAATGTGTTGATTAGTTAACCAATCTGAGCCAGCTGGATCAGAGTACTGTATAAAAGGAGAAAACTTTGTAATAAAGTAGATTTTGCTGAAAACCCAGCCTTGGAGTCTGTGTCGTTCTCTTACTGTAACAGCGACAGGGGACAGCGAAGGGTAAGGCAGGTACCTCTCACAGGTACCCAACCATCCCATTGACTGCACACCAAGATAACAACAACTATTAACTTCCTGCATCCCCAAAATGATGACTCATGTAAATCCTCAACAGCTGGCAGCTCAGAGCCTTCATCAGGCACGGCTACAGGTAACAGTTCCTCACCTCACTAGCAAATTTATGCTACACTCAGATTAAATCAGTGGGCAAAAACCTCAGTTAGAGAGACGGACGCTAGTGAATTGGGATGACTTCTGCAGCATGAGTCTCGCTGTCACGGCTTGGTGGCAGTTGTGCAGAGCAAATCTTTAATTTGACATGGGGAAAATGTCCCATGCAGCTCCCCCATGCCACCAGAGCAGTGGTGATACTTGCATGGGGAATCACAGTGGGGTCTACAGGAAGGTGAGGCCTGTGCCCCCCCATGCTCACCTCTGGCACCGAGTATTCAGCAGCAAGGTGCAAGGCACCCAGCAGGAGCACACAGGGAGGTTCCATGGGCCTTTTGGGTGAATTACCCAAACATCACACTGTGTCTCAACAGTCCAGACTATGTGGGTACTGCAGTGGGACAGCCTTCACATCCAAAGGAGTGATAGGTTATTGTTTTGTAATAAATGCGTTTTGTCAGAAAAGAAGAGAGGCAGCTCATGAAAACACTCCTTTGTCTCTCTGTGCTCAGAGTAGGTAGGCAGCCTACTCCAAGGATTTGAATGAAGCCAGCCCTATATGTCCTTACAAATTAGTTGGGGGTGGTTTACGTCTCAATTCTCACACACATCAAGACTGGTCAAATGTCCTCTTAGCTTGCAGCTCAGTGTATTTTAACATTTTGGGGGTTTTATTTTTATACTTATAGATCCTTGTAGAGATAAACTTATCCCAAAAGGGCAGACAGATTCCTCCCCACCTAATCATACCCACTACAAGACTTGTGTGGCCTCTGAGCCCCTGCAGAGCCCTGCCCAAGCAGCACAGCTGAGACCACCCAGAGATGCAGCTAGCCCCACAGCTGACAACATGCAACAAGGAAGTGTGACAATCACAGAATCATTACAGCTGGAAACGGTCTCTGACATCATCAAGTCCAACCCCTAACTCAGCACTGCCAACACCATCACTAAACCATGTCCCCAGGTGCCCCATCCACACATGTTTGAACACCACCAGGGATGGGGACTCTACCACTTCTCTAGGAAGCCTGTTCCAATGCCTGACAAACCATTCAGTGAAGAAATTTTCCCTGATATTGAACCTAAATGTCTTCTGACACAGCTTGGGGCCATTTCCTCTTGTCCTGCCCCTTGTTCCCTGGGAGCAGAGACTGATCCCCACTTGGCTGCACCCGCCTGACAGAGAGTTACAGAGAGCAAGAGGGTTCCCCCGAGCCTCCTGTTCTCCAGGCTGAACCCACCCAGCTGTGTCTCATCTGACTTGTTCTCCAGACCCTTCCCCAGCTCCACTGCCCTTCTCTGGGCACGCACTAGGGACCCAAAACCCAACTCAGCATGAAAGATGAGCTTAACCTTAAAAGTGGGCGCACACTGCCCTGTGCCCAACCTCCCAGCTTTGGGTGACAAATAATCAAGCTTTCTTTCTTGGGGTGTTTTGTGTGTATTCTTTGGCTGAACTTCTTGGTTTGTGTGTCCACACAGCCAAGGAGAAAAACTTTTAGGTCATAAATTTTAAAGTCACCCTAACAACAAAATTCAGCAGAAAGAGATAACCAGGCTACACCTCTAACTGCTAATCTGAAGAGAAACCAGAGCTTGATCTGGTCATCTGTATCCCCTTGATATTGTGTCCCTTATCAGGTAAACACATGGTAAATTTTTGCTATTGGCATTCAGGAGCCTACAAGCAACTGGAGCTGCCCAGGATTGGTCACACTCCTCACAGGGCTCTTTATTAGCCAGCCGCTCTTAAAATTAGTGCTCCAGGAGCATTCATTCCCTTCTGAATAAACAGCTCCTGGAAGAGACACACTCTGCAGTTACTCAAAAGGAAAAAAATGCAAGCAGCAACAGCCAAGGCAGCACAAGGAACAGCCCTGCAGAGACCTCAGCAGCTCCCCTCCAGCTGGAGCCAGCTGCTTCCTCAAGGCAAGGCAGGTAGGCCACCCAAGGCCGGACTCCAGAGGAGCTCCTGGGCATTCTCTACCTTTGGTCACCAGCCAGGAGAGACCAAAGGCATATCAAATAGAAATTGCTTATGTCAAAGTCCTTCCCCACAGGCGGTAGGAGGAAAAGTGAACTCAGTGGGGCTGGACCTCATGTCACACTGATTACATGTTCCTAAAAATATTTACACCGGCCAATATTCAGATTTTAAAGGCCAAACAAGCACTAGGCAGAATACGTGATGTGCAGAAGTAAGCACAATGTCCACAAGCATGATGTGCTAACTGGGAGCATCTCCCCCATGCCACATCCTGTTCCCTCCCAAGGCACCCCACTAATGCCATCACAACTACTGACAATCCCAAACAGCCAAGTTGGCTCCCACTGCCTTCAACACCCAACATGTGAGGAGTGCTAACCAAGCTAAGCACTATTTCCAGTTTCATCACCAGAATTACATACCATGTTTTAAGTACTCTGACTACATGTGACATTTCTGGACAAAAACCACAGTGTCATGATTCAGGAAACACTTCAGTTCAAGGAGCTGACTACACGAAAGGAGGACGAAAATGAACTAGAGACAGGCTGCAAGCTCCAAGAACACAGAATTTCTACAGGCAGAGCAGAGTGTCCCACAGCACCGAGAGCCTCCTGCCATGGGTGAGCCACAACAAGGTCTCAACAGCGCAAAACTAAAATATAATATTACCACAACATTGGTGTTCTGGGATAAAAAAATCTTCCTTGCATTGCCTCTCCCTGAACTTCTTTGCACCTAGTGTTTATCCTATAACTTCCTACAAACTGGGACCAGGCACCAAAGCTAAATCTGCTCCCTGAAGCACAGTGACTGAACGAATGTTCCTCTCAGCCCTAAATGAAGGCGCAAACAAAACAAAAATTAGGTAGCTGTATATAACTTTTTTTTTTTTTTACTTTTTGTACCAGGTACTTTTTGAAATAGCTTTTAAGTCACAATGAGATTCACTTTCTACTTGGATGGAACAAAATTATTTTTCAGAAGCAAGACAGCATTTTCAGCTACCAACAAATCTGGACAGGCAGCTTATACTTGAGGATATGCACGATTATAGAAACATAGAGTGGTTTGGGTTTGAAGCGACCTTAAAGCCCACCTTGTTCAACCTCCTGCCATGGGCAGGGACACCTTCCACTAGACCAGCTTACTTCAAGCCCCATTCAATCTGGCTTTGCACACTTGGATGATACCAAGGGCTTTCAAAGGAACTCTTCTGAGCACGGTGTCTTTTGGCCAGTAGCAGGGTCCATGCTCCATCCCTCACCCATGCAGAAGGCAGATCTGAAATGAAGCCAGTTTCCCAGTTGCCAAGTGTGAGCACAGTGATCCCTGCCTTCCGTGGGAAGGGATCGCTACACACAGAGCAGCAAAAAAGCACCAAAAAGCAAACTCTCCTCTTTTAACTTTTTAAGCCATAGCCACCTGTTAGCACTGCTACACTGAGCTGACACCAAATGATGCACCAGGAATCCACCACCGCAGTGAAGACGGGTGAAGATTCCGAGCGCTCAATTGTGAGAGGAGCGACGTGTCTCCCTGTGGCCCGTACCTCACGCCCCCCTAAAACCCCGTCCCTCCTCACGGCCTCGAAGGGTTCCATGGCTCTCCCCTGCAGAGCTGCACGGCCACACGCCGGCCTGGACGGAGCTGGATGGGCGGGGACAGCCGGCGATGTCCGCAGCCGGTCCCTGCCAGGTGAGCGGCGCTTCTCTGACCGAGCAGCAGGGCCACGCAGGAGCCCTCCCAGCCCGGGTCCCCGCGCGGAGGCGGTGCAGGGGACGGGGTGTGCTGGGGCGCGGCTGCTCACACACTCGCAGCCCCAGAGGGCGAAGCCGCCCGGGCCGGACCTGCGGCAGCCCCTTGCGAAGGCGCTCTCCGACCCCCGGGGAAGCCGCTCCCCAGGCCCCGGCAACCCCCGGGGGACTTCGGCGAGCCGGAGCCCTCGTCCCGGGGCTGGCAGAGCGCGGGCCGCAGACCCCGTTCCCTTCCCCGGCCGAACTCCCACACAAGCGCCCCGGCTCGGGGCCGCACCGCCGGCAGGGGCGGAAGCGCGGCCGCGCAGGCAGGGCGGGCCAAGCCACCGGCCTGGGGCGACGCTCGCCGGCAGCGCCGCTCCGGCCCCCTCAGCT